>JASDQU010362655.1:0-11713 GCA_032191745.1 Picea mariana
CTGCTGAAGCATTTGTATAATGTGATTGGAATATCTCTGTTGGTTAGGGTTTTCATTTTAGAGATCAAATTTTATTATTGCCCTATATTGTTGTTCTATTCTTCAGATCTATAGTAGTTCTGCTCTAATTTTTTAAAGAGACTACAGTTTTTCTTCTTACCCTAAAAATCTAACAGGTAAGTTCCTCTTCCTTTGTTTAATGAACTGGAAGAAGTAAGGGTTCGATCCCATATGGGCCTGTCGATGTTTTGTTTAGCGAGTCCAAAGACAAAAAACTCGAAAGTTTTTCATGATTATAGAGTCTATAAAAACACTTAAAAGAGAACTCTCTCAGTTCCTTTTTCGTAAAGTAGTATGACGAGACCAAAAAAGAGATAAACTATCACTCAACAGACGTTTTCTTCAGATACTTTAACGAGCGTGAAGAGAACAAGGTTGCTCGGTAATCTTTTCATGTTTAGATAGTCTGAAAAGAACTTAAAGATGACTCCAATGTTGTCCTTTTTCGTAATGTTAGTCTTGCGAGGCCAAAAAAGAGATAAATTATCACTCGAAATACACCCTTTCAAACCTTTTAACGAGTGGGAAAGGAAGCAAGATCACTCATCAATCTTTTTATGTTTAGAGAGTCTGAAAAGAGCTTAAAGGAGACTCCAGGGGGTTCCTTTTTCATGTATCCATACAAGTCCGAAAAAGAGATAAAAGGCTACCCGAAAGCATTCTCATGTATTTACAAGCATGAGGAAGAGCAAAGACTAAGCTCGGTATGCCCCCAACTTGAAATATTATGTCTTAACTCCAAAAAGATCATCAAAGGCTGGAGACATGCCCTCCAAGCTTTGATTCATTCATCGGATCTGAGGTCGTCACCAATTTCGCTAGTAGAGGAGAAAAGGGAGAAGGGTGGATGAAAAGAAGGTACAAGAGAGGTGACTGTTTCATTTTTTTAACGAGCTTGACACAGGAAAAGAACTATGCTCAAGGCCTCTGTTTCATTTTTTAACGAGCTTGCCACAGAGAAGAAAAACTATGCTCGTGGTTTTGTCCGGATCAAGGCTTTCAAGAGGATAACACTCCGGAAGGGGACCAAGTTAAAGGATAAAACGTGGTCATGGCCTCCAGGAGATCGTCGCCGGATGGAAGATAATGACTTGATAAGGGACACATGTTGAGGGTCGTGATAAGAGTAAGGAGATCAGGCTCCAATAATCCTACCGAAGAAATCACCATGTCCACTACCGGATCCAAATCGTCGGAAGTTGAAAATCAACACCAGGGGGGGAGATAGATGGTATATCTACCCGAATTTCTTCACGAGGGGGAAGAAAAGAGGATCGGTGATATTTATTATCCCATGGTAACTTTCCAATGCGAAACATTGTCGGAATAGATTCATCCGAAGGAAAAGTTGGGGAAATGTAGTCAATCGCAGATGATAAGGAACTCAACCGTGATTGCATTGAGGAACTGTCGGGTGCCAATAGATGTTGGGCATTTGACCAGGGAGAAGCGGATGGGATAGAAAGGTATGATGTTTCGGCTGGACTAAGTGGCACGGTGTCACGTAGTGCATCAAATTCCAATGGACGAGGTACAATCCAAGGGTCAAATGATTCCAAATATTGATAAGCCGTGGTCGAAATCATATCAACGGTGGCAATATGATGTGTAGTCGATGGAAGTGGTGTAGGGAAGGTACCCATGAGGCCAGAATATTTCAGTAAGCCAACACCAACGCTTTCATACGTGATCTTGTGGTCTCCCAAGAAAGGAATATTTTTGGTAGCAAGAGCGCGAGCATAGATCGTGCAAAAATCCAACTAATCAACAGTGACAATTTTACCCTGGTGAGGAAATTGTACACATCGAAAGACCGACAAGGAAACGACAGTCATGGCATAAAACCAACTTCTTCCAAGTAACAAGTTGTAATCGAGGGGAGCATCGACCACCTCGACATCAACAGTAACGGTTTTTCCACCCAATTGGATGGGCAGGGACTGTAAAAGCCCATGGGGATGAAAACCTCACCCATCGAAGGCACGTAACATCGTTGGGGATTTGTTGAGTGCTGGTGATTTTAAACCTTTCCAACATGCTAAATAAATGACACAAGTTGAGGCTCCCTCATCTAGAATAGTTTGATGGATTTGTTGATTGTGAACAACAACATCAACCTGGAAAGCAAGTTGGTGGGGGAGTCAAGACGCATAATTAGGCTAAACATGATCTGATTGGATGACTCAGGATCAACAGCACCAAGAGTGGTCAAAAGCATTCTACATTGACTCGGGCAGTGTTGTAGAACTTCTAACATAGACATAGCACACAGTGATTGAGCCAAATCTTCAACGATGTTGTAGTTTTGGGCAGCACGTGAACTAGGATTAAAGGTATCTTTGCAGATAGTGCTCTTAGGAGGGCGTAAGATAGAGTTGAATGTGGGTTTCTCAATCTGAAGTGGTCCAGACGGAGGATTAACCGATGGAAGACTAACAGAGGATGATGATGGATCTGGTAAACTGTTGTCACCGTTATTGTCTTTTCCCTTGTCAGGGTTACCTGGTGTGTCATAGGTCTTAGAGCGTGTGGTCAAATTAATCCCATTAAACATATAAATATGTGCACTCGACGGGGGCTCATCATTAGGTTCACTACAACTGCCCCCAGGAGAGGGGGTTTGAGCAACCATGGATTTCTGCTATGGAAAAGGCTGAGTAAGCACAGCGGGTTGTGACTTCCCTTGGAAAATTTTGGCCACTTCATTGCAAAGTGGACAATCTCGAGTGTAGTGATCGTCACCACAAATGATACATGGGAATTTCAGTTTCTGTTGTGGTTTCTTTTCTGTAGCAGGTGTTTGATTTTTGGGTTGTTCATTATTATTTTTTGATTTATTCTTTGTCTTCTTCTTACCCCCATATTGTTGTGAAGGGGCAGATTGAACTACATTCACCTCAGAGATATGAGTTTGGGGGGAGGTAGAGGAGGGTGTAGTCGATTTGGAAAGAGATTGAATTTTGACAGAACTGATAACACCATCTGCATGAGATGAGGATGATGGCTTAGAAGGATTTGTATTAGCACGAGCAGCATTCGGAAGAAAATCATACAAAGTACCATACTGGGAATAAACCAAATCTAAGTACTGAGCCCAAGCGATGGCTTTCTCCTCTGTGACCACACCACCCATAGCGACATCACGAGCGATCGGGGGTAACAGTGATTTAGTAAACCATTATTCCAAGAGCATGTCAGGAATGAATGCCTTGATCATCCTTCATCGTTGCCTCCACTCATGAATATGGTCAGAGATATGCACAGAGTTAGTTTGATGAAGGGAGGTCTTTTCCAGCGAACACTTACCTCCCTTCATCGGTAAGTGTTCGCTGGAAAAGACGCAAACATATAGAATCATCCATGAGGGAGTTTGATGAACACCACAAATGGAAAGTCATCACATGGTTGTTTGGATATTTGCCAGGGTTTCCATCAAATTTCAGAATATCAGAAGGAAGTTTAGCTGGAATGACTAGCCAAACCAATGAATGAGAAATAGGATCATTAGTTAACCAAAACAAGTCTGGGAGATCCAGAGTCGCAAGGAAAGGTAGTTTTCGGTTAATTTGTGAATGATACTGGTGCAGCATCGGAACACCAGTAGGACCATAGACTGGGTTAGGTGGATAGTTGTAACCAGTAGGTCCTGCTACATATGATTGTTGTTGGCCAAGATAAGTAGGATTTGATGGTGCATGAGAAACATGGGCATAACCCAATGTGTTCTAAACATTATAGGTTGGGTGATTTATTTGCCCGTGAGGAGGATAAACATTTTGTCCTTGAGAATGGTAAGGAGTAGATCCCAGAGGAAGATACACATGAGGCCCATAAGGAGGATAAGACTGTGGTCCCCGAGAACTCCAGGTGGTGTTTTGGATACCGCCCAGATAAGATTGCCCGTAAGACATTCTGGAAGGGACAGGATTGGATACTCCTCCTAGTGGGTTATTATACAAGTGCCCTCCAATGTGGGGTTGGGTAAAAGTGCCTCCTGAAGATACTCCCCAGGATTGTTAAGGGTTTCCAACAAATGAGGGTTTCCCCCTTGCCAGTGGTGGATTTATGATCGGGGTTTGACTGGCGAATGGAGGTTTCCCTCCAGGAGGAGCCTGAACATGAGGTTGTCCCCTAGGAGGGGTAGGCCCACCATGGAAAGGTAGTCCTCCAAGAGGAAACGGTTCATTGGATGGTGGTTTCCCTCCAGCTGGTTGTGTTTGGCCAGCAGGGGTCTGCATTCTCGGGTGAAAATATGTCCCAACAGGATCATGTGGAACATGCGGAGCTGTAGAGTAAAAACTTGTAGAAACAGGGGTAGAGATTGAAGTGATTTGGGGATGAGTAGAGGTGATGAGTCCAGCATTAGGATGTACTAGTGTTGGTGTGGTAGTAGAGTGAATAACATGATCGACTGGGTGATTCATGGTTTGACCGGATGGTCATGTTTCACTAGGAGGGTCATGAGAATGAAAGGGTTGTCGAATAGATTCAAAATGTTCATAGAGATTGCGTCCCAATGAAGTCCTCCATATGGAATGAGCAGGTGTAGGATTGGTTTCTACTATGGTGCTAGGATGAACAGGAGTCCTATACTCATCACCAAAGATTGGTTCCGTGGATCCCATATATGTTTTGGTAAAGATCCTCTCCAGTAATCATGGGACTTATTCGTCTATGACGTTCCCAAGGGAGTCTAAACAAACCAAAAGTGGTTTGAGAGGAGTTACCGACACAGGTGTGGTGGGATTTTTAACTGTGACCAAAGCATCTTCTAAGTTATCTAACGGAGGAGCAATAGCACTTCCAGCGTCAGATTGGTTTTCTACCTCTCTATGGTAGTTGTCTTCTGGAGGGTTAGGAGGTAAGGGTTGATAGCCTTCCGGAGGTATCCCTTTCATCCTATGTGACCGACGAATACCTTTATCATCTATGGGCTCAATCTTGGAGAATAACAAAACACACTGAAAATCTAGGGCCAACTAAGAAAAAGAAACAGCATGCGCTAATAAAATCTAGGAATCAACCAAGCAGACAAAACTTCTCTCGATGACTGTACTAGTTGGTGATGAAATCCAACATCACGTGATCAAGTCGAGAAGGAGATAGGATATGGTGGAACAGCTACAATGGCGACCTACTTAACGGAATTTCACCTTGGTGCAAGCTTCCACGCAATAATTGTGAATTTACCCTCCAAGGAGCCCGAGTGAGTTTGACCAATGTCTGTTCCAGGTACAGTGAGACTTCCCTTCACCGTCACCTTGTGTAAGTACCTAAATATTATGGCAACTAAAGACACCAATTCGCAGTGAGTCCCTAGGTGGGTACAGTCGACAATCCGGTCCGAAACGTATGGGAAGGATAACAAGTTCGAAATCAACCTGAAAGGCTCCCACACATAATCGTGGGTATACCTTCCAGTGACCCCTAATATACGATCCGACCACTACAAACAGTTGAACCAAAGAGGGATAATCTTCGTAATTCACCTGAATGCAACCTCGTGCATAACCCCTATGTGACAGGGGGATCCCAGAAAACTAATACAACAATTGGATTTGACTCTCCCTAACTCAGGATGCTAATGTTTTTTTTGAAAACTTTGGAGAGTTTTACTCACAGCCTAATCCAAAGTGCTAACCCTAGTCTACTGTTGGTGGAAGATCCTAAAAACAAAAATGTTCTAGATAGTTTTTAATTAGCGTTCGTTTTAGAGCTGTTCTTTACTCAAAGGGTGCACGAAAGTGAAACTAATGGAATGATCACTCAATTCCAAAAAAGATGCATGAAAGATGATAAGCAGTCGTTTATTTTCAATGAATGCCTATTTAAGGGAAAGAGGAGTCGTTTTCACTTTCAAACACTAATGTGAAATGTCTTCAATCAATCAGTTCTCAATCGAATCTAATGCAATGCTAAAACATTTTCAAAAATGTCTTATAATATGAAAATCAAGCACTAAAATGTATCTTTCTCATCTATATGAGAATGATAACTAATTCAATGCAAAAAGCTTCTCCTATCAACTACCTTTTTAGATCAAGGAGATTCAGACAAGTATGATCAGATTTTGCACACACAACACACACCCTCTTGTTGTGATTGAAACAAGAAGCAAACTGAAAACAAAAAATAACAAATAAAAATCAAACAATTCTCACACAAAAATGATGTGTTCGAAGAACAATGACCTCAAAAAACCAAGTGAGAAGAGTCACAAACTTCAGATGTCCTTCACTAGAGTTCCCGCTCAGTCAAATAGGAGAGGAAAAAAGTAGTGGATCAATTTCAAGCTCTCAATAGCAAAAACTCAAAAATAATGAAGAAGGGCATAAAATATGAACAACAAGATGTTTACTTCTCAGGAGGAAGCATGTCAAAGGTCAAAAGAAGAATCATTGAGTCACAAAGTAGCTCAGCAAGTGAAGAAATAGGGTCTAGACCTCCAAAAAATGCAATTTTTTAAGAGATTTTGTGAAAAAAGGGGTTGGTGCTCTGGTGTAAGGGACACCAGGGAATTATAACACTCTATCCAACACCTTCAAGGAGTGTTGGCACTCTACTAACATGGGCAGGGGGGCGCCAGGCTCAAAAAACTCATAAAAATGTCAAAAAAAACAAAGTTTCAGTCAAATTTTCACAGTCAAGTTGAATGTGATGGGGTAAAGAGTCAATCACCAAGTGCAATCAGATATGAAGGGGTGAAAAAATTTGGAAAACAACCAAAGGGTAGGACAAGTTCTATGAGTAAAAATCAAAACCAAAAGTTTTGATTTGACTCCCCAGTGGAGTCACCAATTTTTGTTGAAGGAAAATCTCCCTGCGGACAGGTAGATCTCCTCAAAGAGCTAGACTCTTAAATCTAAGACAGAAATTTCTTATCATGGTCACTGACTTCCTTTTAGATCTAAGTGGACTAGTGTGTGAGAAGGAAGGAGAAAACAAGTACCTTTTACTGGTGTTTGTCCCTGCACGTTCCAAGTTGAGCTTCAATCTTTCACTCCTCGATGGATCCTGTAGACAAACAAAGTACGACCACTTCCTACTCTATCAAGATTAGTCCGAAATAGATCTATCTACTAAAGAGACAAATTCATGTGATATTTAACACAACTTAGAAAGAAACAGGCCAAGCAAATTATATTAATGAGGACAAAACATTACTTACAGTCGTAGATGGAATGCGACAGTTCTGCCATGTCCTCCTTGTCTAACCCTTGCTCAAAAGATTCACGATCTGAATGACGATAGCTTCACCTATTTCTCCCTATGAGATCATAGCTCTCTTTCTCCCAAATTATCTCTATTCCATCACCACTTATAAGGTCATAAGTTTGGTGTGATTCTCCCTTTCTAGTCCCTTTTCACCATGAGAAAGCTTGCTTATATAGCCTTGGAGAGGCTCAAAAACTTGAGATATCTTTGGGGTAAGTTAAGTATTTTCCTCCTTCATTTGAGGATCTTCCCTAAGACCATGGCTGGACTAGGGATTCGAATCCAACTACCTTCCAAGAATGAAAGGATCCTTCCCCCATTCATATCAACAACTTAACTACTGCCCAGAATAGGCAGTGCTCCCTCAAAAGGGCCATCAGAGCACTGTAGCGCCCCCCAGTAGGCTTAAGGGGAGTGCCAACACTCCTAAAGACACCAAATCTCTCTAGAAGGGCCAAAGGAGCTTTATAATGCTCCCAGACAGTGAAAGGGGGGACGCCAGCACTCCCAGAAGAGGTATAGGGGAGCGCTCTCCTCAAAAACTTAGTTTTTTGAGTGTTTTCAGATGGAAAAATGTTCATGAGACCAGTTAACCTTTCCTCCTCTTCCAAATCAAGTTTTTGACATGTGCCAAGTGTCCTCCTGA
Source organism: Picea mariana (assembly GCA_032191745.1). Lineage (NCBI taxonomy): Eukaryota > Viridiplantae > Streptophyta > Pinopsida > Pinales > Pinaceae > Picea > Picea mariana. Next base: position 7,922 of record JASDQU010362655.1, read on the forward strand.
TGTCATTTACAAGCACGACATAGGCATCATGGCAGTATGCTTCCCTGACACTTGCGACACTTGTAATGACGACACTTGCAACACTATCGAAGTGAGTAGTTTTGATGTGTAACATAGGGACGTCAAAAATTTCTTCAAAATGAGGCCTAGAAGGGGGAAATTAAACAGGGAAACTTCCAAAACTCAAGCTTCTGGAAACTCCAACAAATGGTGTAATAGGAAAATTAGATGCACCTAATGGAGTTTTAAAAGAAGAAGTTTTTGGATTACCGGGATCACCTGGTACAATAATTGAAAGGCCTTCTTGAGAGGTCTTTTCCTTTTTGATGATCTTTTCTAGGTCATCTTCAAGTGTTTCTAGGGGCATCTGTGGATTAGACCTCATGTGTCTACGATGCAGATCCCCTAACTCAGTAGGTTCTGCATGACCTCTTAGTCTTAGGATCATTCTTAATTTTCCCTGTGAGTCATATTGACTCTTTGATTTCCCCACTAGAAGTCTCCCACATGCTAGTGTGTATCCATAGGTCCTTATGAGTTTGCCTATGCACACAAGCACTAAGCGCCAACTCTCACCTTCTGATCATTGATAATACCACAACCTTTACCCGAAAGGGTACTTTGGGTTTCATGACTTCACAATCCCATATGTGAGTCCTCATGTCTCGTGAATCCTTGAAACTTGAAGGGGATAACGGGTCTCCAACTCCTCCCTTGTCTTTTCCCTGATGTGACATCCAACTAATAACTAGGGCCCAAATGTTTTGACACCTCATTATTTCTCTTACCACTGAAACCAAATACAACGACTCCCTCCGCTGATGGCCAAAACCCTGATAACTCTTCGCCACAAATCAACAGCTTTACACCTTCCACAATCAGACGGTCCTTATTCTATTAGGACTTCACAAATTCGTAGTTCATGACTCTCAACTCTGAGTCACAGCCTCCTCCACTTCTCGAATTCTGAAACAACGAAATTCATGCGCGAGACCAATGATTTTCATTGATCCGAATCCAATGGCCACTATTCCTTACGAGCTTGTGAGTGTGCAATAACTCTCGGCCTTATCTTCCTTACTATTTAACTAGATCCAATGGCCCATGGAAGATTGAAACTTCTCCTGGAATATTTTCCACCATCCTTTCCATTTTCAACACTCTGCCAAACACGTTGGCATCAACCCTTTTGAACTTTCCTTCTTACGGGTGACCTCGAACTTCGTCTCCCTTTGAACACTTCAAAGGTTCTATCCTTCTGAGCTTTCACTTACGACCCAAGGATATCCAAAATATTTCCTGCACACACTCCTTGCAACATTTGCAAATAACCTATAGTTATTTGTCCCTTCGACTCTGTGCACTTCTTGCAACAACAGTCCTTCAATCCTCCTCCTTGATGAATAAAATTCAATGCCTTAACTAGCCTACACACACCTTGCATGGCTCTGGGATAACCTTGCACTTCTACTGATATGAGTGCAATGATATCCCTCTTGATATTTCTAATATAAAACTCAAAACTTCATCAACGCACACCTTGCGGACATTCACTACACTTTTTGCAAGAATTCTCAAGAAGAGAAACAATTTAAATCATTCTTCCCTTCTCTCAGAATTCAAACATTCAACATGAAATCAAAATAATACACATAGCATTGAAACAAATGCATAATAGAGAAACAAAACGATTGTAATCATACCATTCAACAGAGGTAAACAGTAAGCCTAACAACACCATGAAATTGAGTCGAAGATTTCTTATATTAACTCAGTGTTCTTGTACATGGTTCAGTAGCAACAACTATCTGTCTCATACAATCCTACCATCTCTATTCTTATACACTCTTCTCTTCTACAACTCAATAGCTTACCGAAATTCTTCATAATACAATGATACAAGCGAGGTTGTCTTTTATGAGTTTTCCCTCCTACATCTCTAAGCCATATAATCAAAAGTAAAAGCTACCTACTTTACATTCAATACAAATAAATACCTCCATATCTGAGAGATGAGAGCAACACTCAATATCTATTTACAATCTCCAAAACATAAATGTAAATACACTCTCCTAGATATTACATTACTGCTTCTTCATTCAAATTTAAAATTATTTCAAAATGTGCATTGGTGCGTTTCCAGTTGTCTTTGCCTTTGTGCTTGCTTTGCTGGCTGCTTATGATGGTACTGCATCATTACTTCCTTGGCTGAAAAATTCATGAACTCCTATTCATGAGCTCCTGCACCGTCTATCCATTTCTTTGGATATTTTCTTCACTTTCCCAATAGGAATCTTCAATTGGGTGTCCTTTCCACTTGACTAAATATTCAAAATATGTCTTCCTTCGGGTCTTCCTTCCGATTCTCTGATCAATTATCTTTTCCATTTCTGGATTTTCAGCTACAGGGAATTGTTTAATCCATTTAACTTCCTTCTGATTCTCTTCTACTCCTGTTTCATCATCCCTGTAAGGATACAGATCTGCAATGTTGAATATGGGCGATATTCCTACCTCATTCGGTAATTCAATCTCATAAGTGTTTGCTTCAAACTTTCTTATGATATTACACGGTCCAATTTTCTTCATTTTCAACTTATTGTATGTTCCCCTTGGGTGTTGGGTATGTGTTATATTCTTTGCATGTGTGTGTGTGTGGGTGCGTCAGATACAACAACCTAAAAACATTGTATATATTGTATGGTGAATGGTGAAATTCGATATAATGAAAATAAGAAAGGTTTTCTCGGTTGAGGGTTTTCGGTATAACATCTTTGTGTACTCTGTGTATGAGCGATTGATTAATTTATGTATTTCTTAAGAATCTATATGCATTGCTTTACTTCACAGGTTTAAAACTTACATGTGGTATCAGAGATTGTTTTTGGCTTCAGAGAGACGCCTTTGTTGCTAAGGGTTGGGGTCGATCTTGATAGATCAAGTTTATCTTGGGTCTATGATAAACCTGGGTTTAGTGGGAGATTTTACAGTGGAGATTCAAGTAAAGAAAGAGGAATGGCCAGCTCATCTAGAATCGAGATAGAGAAGTTCAACGGTAAAAACTTTGAGCTATGGAAGCTCAAGATGGAGGACCTTCTTGTAGACAAATAACAATGGATCATTGTGGATCCTGGTACATAGCCTACTGGTACACCATCTACAAGCACACAACCTACTGGTACACAACCTACCAGTACACAAACTACTGGTACACCAGTTACTGGTATGTCGAAGGAAGATTGAGACAAGTTGGACAGAAGAGCAAGGAGTACTATTCGACTCTGCCTAGCAGATTCAGTATTGTTGAATGTCTTAGGATAATCTACAACCAAGAAACTATGGGATAAGTTAGGGAATTTTTATCAATCAAAGNAGTTGTTTCTTCGAAAGAAGCTATATCATCTTAGGATGGAAGATGGAGATTCTGTGATAGAACATCTAAATGCCTTTAATACTCTAGTAAGTCAACTTGGATCTGTTAATATTATGATTGCAGAAGAAGATAAGTGTATTACTTTATTATTCTCTTTTCCAGACTCTTGGGATAATCTGGTTGTAGCAATAGGTAGTACCACTCAATCTACATTGAAGTATTAGGATGTATTTGCATCCTTGTTATCTGAAGAGATGAGGCAAAAAAGCATGGATGGTCACAGTACAGATGCTTTATTTGTAAGAGGGCGTACCCAAGACAGGAACCCTAGTAAGCCTTTGGGATGGAGATCTAAATCTACAGGTAGATCTAAGTCTCCAGGAAAATCTTTGAGGAAATGCTGGAAGTGTGGTAAAACA
>JASDQU010362661.1:0-11709 GCA_032191745.1 Picea mariana
TTTGGCATACGATCTCGGTTTGACGCGTTCCATACATCGTTAGAAAGATATATCCGAGGAATACAACTTTTGGGTGAGAAAAATTGATCTACAAACCATGTTGCTCCCCATTTTCCAAAAAAAATGTCATTTAAGGCCTCAAAACGACTCCGGAAGTTCAAGACCCGAAAAACTGCTAAAAATAGTAAACTGTGCGGAAACTGAAAAACTGAAAGAAGCAATGGTGGGGGTCCAAGTGGAATAGGTGGGTGGCCACCAATATCCACCTGGATCACTATGTCTTTTGATGTTATGTACCTATTGAATCTGAATTGGATTAAGTTACATTCTCTGTCTGTATGACCCTTTTTGCATCTGGGGTATTGTATCTGATTAAATCAGATCTGTAACGATTTCCTCCCACTTTTTGTTTGAATGTTTTTATCCGATGCTATGTATTTAACAATATGCGAAAAATATATTAGATGTGTATAGAATGACAAAATTCGGGAGTTAAAGAATTTTGGAAACCCCTTTTTGTTTTTTTTCGGATGCAAAAACAATCTTGAGAATCGATGCTTTTCAGAGGTTTTTGTTTTCCTTGTGTCTTTTCAAAATGGGTTGCCCTTTCCTTAGTCAAGTTCTATGACGAATTTAGAGAATTTCTCTTACAGAAAACCTTCATCCTTTTGTATCCTTCTGTGCGTGTAAAATTCTTAAGTCTTGATGCTTTCGGAATTCGGGGATTGTTGTGTGCTGTGGTTGACATTTGAAACCCCAAAACCCAAAATCCTGAAGTGTTGGTTCTACACCCTTTTACCTTTCAGAATTCGGGGATTGTTGTGTGCTATGGTTTGACATTTGAAAACCCCGAAACCCGAAATTCTGAAGTGTTGGTTCCACACCCTTTTACCTTTCGGAATTCGGGGATTGTTGTGTGATGTGGTTTGACATTTGAAACCCCAAAACCCCGAAAACCCGAAGTGTTGGTTCCACACCCTTTTACCTTTCGGAATTTGGGGATTGTTGTGTGCTGTGGTTGACATTTGAAACCCCGAAACCCGAAATCCCGAAATGTTAGTTCCACGTTATTTTCTTTCGCAATTTCGGGAATTGTTGTGTTCTGTCGTTTGACTTTTGAAAACCCCAAAATCCCAAAATGTTAGTGCCCTTCTTTTTCGCAATTCGGGAATTGTGGTATGTTGGATGTTTCGTTATGAAAACCATGAAACCCCGAACCCTGAAATCCTGAAATGCGGATCTCACCTTTTCCTTTCTCGCATTTCGAAAATTTGTGTATGTCAAGGTTTGGACACCGGAAACTCGCGAAGTTCCGAATCCCAAAATCCTTTTTTTTTCGCAGTTCATAGGTTTGTATATGTGGTTGTTTGGGTACTTGCACTCGCAAAATCCTGAACTCCGAATTTCCGAAGTACTAATCACCTTTCGCATTTTCGGGAGTTTTTGTGTGTTGATGATTGACTTTTGTGTTCACAAAAACCCAAACCTCGAAACCCCGAAGTACTCGGTATCTTGTCGCAAATTCGGGAAATGTTGTGTGTTGATGTCCGACTCTTGTACTTGCGAAGCCTTGAATCTCGAAACCCCAAAATGCTGGCCCACAGTCGTTTCGTATTTCGGATTTCGGCAAACAACAGGGTCCTTTGTTTTGTTCGGCACTTGTGATCACCGAAACCTGATTGCCCTCTGTTTCTTCACAAAGCTGTAGGAACTTAGAAGAAACTTATTGTTATGGGAACAACCCTATTAATATAATGGATGGACTGGTAAAAGAACGTCGGAGAATCTTCATCCCAGATAAAGGTATGGGAGTAACAGACCGTATTACAAGTCGATTTTATTGCAGACATAGGGTAATATTTTTTATGTATGGTTTTGGTCATAAAAACCCCAAAGTTGCTTGTATTGTTAAGACTGTGGTAGTGTTATAGGTACTAGCAGATAAGAGAGTAATTATAAATTTTAGGATCTTAATCAAACATTGAAGTGATGAGTAAATACTCATTATATTGTCGATTAGAAAACTAAGTTGAATGGTAAGGACAGTCGATAACAGTAAGGACTCTAACAAACCTTCAGACTCAAGTCTTCTAACAAAAAACCTGCTTGCTTGAGATCTCGAAACTTTTCAAGGACAAGTGTACAAATAATTTTTTTTTTTTTTATGGTGATTTCTGAGGTACATTACAGTTTCTTTATCATCAACAAAAGTTGAATACAAAGCTTTATGTAATGCTACATGTGAAACTATTTGGTTAAGGAGAATTCTTGAAGATATTGGCAATAAGCAAATGAAGCCTATTGTTCTCAAATGTGACAATCAAAGTTCTATTAAATTGGCACACAACCCAATTTATCATGCTAGAACAAAGCATATTGAAATCCAACATCATTTTGTAAGAGAAAAGATACAAGAGAAGGAAATTGACTTGACCTATTGTAATACGACTGAGAATGTGGCTGACATCTTTACCAAGCCTCTTGGAAAGATGAGTTTTGAAGAATGTAGGAAATAGTTAGGTGTGGTAGACAATCCATTTCTCCATTAAGAGGAAGAGTTGGAATAATAATGTCAAAATGCTTAAATTAGAATTCTGATAGATTGTTAGGATACGTGTAAGTAGAGATCCGTTCTGATCCTATTTCTAAGGAGTTAGATACGCGTAAGTAGAGATCCGTTCTGATCCTATTTCTAAGGAGTTAGTTAACAACTCTCGAGTTAGTTAACAGCTCTCAGATCTTATAAATGTAATCCTTTTTTTGATTAATGCATGAGTTGAATCGTGAGTTCTATCTCACTTTCTAATTCTCCCTTCGTTTGAACTGAGCAGCTCGCTCTTCTGGCTACTGATACAAAAAATGGTGAAACATATGTTGAGCATATATCATCCTTGAACCCTTGTTAAACCCTCTAGACTATTGAAAAGGTTCGGGTGTACTCTGAATTAGACAGTCCAGTTTTGCATCCACTGATTTTGAAAATATATTATTAAAAACAATATTACCACCGCTCAGTAACTGGAGGTTTCCACAGGGAAGGGGTCTAATCAAAAGGTACTGGTGGTACTGGTGCCATTGGTGCTGCTCATGTCCCAACATATGCCTTTGCTCCTGCTGCCCCAGGTGCTGCTACCCTAGTCCCTTCTCCATCCCGATCTGGCTCAGATAGTAAGCAGGGCCCCTTACATAAATTTCATTCTGATTAAATCTAGCAAACAAATTTTGTCGAACCCCTGGCTCGTGCAAATAGGCAAGTTTTCGCATGTCGTCTAGCCCCGCAGCAGGTGCTTCTGCATCTTTTGGATAAATGGCTAACAAATGAGCCACCACCTGAATAGAGGCCACATCAATCGTTACTGCTAATCATCCTTCCATCATTTTCATATTACTTGTAAGTTGTAAAAGAGAAATGCATGAAATTTCTATCAAACTGAATATACAAGAACTATACAAGACTGATGAGAATAGTAAAGAAACTGATTGGTACTAATATTTTTACAAAATTTCGTATTTTATTGCAAACAATCTACAATTAATTAAACAGGCAAGCCTTGAGTTGGCCACCACTACTGCCTGCCAACAACTCCCGTATGTGACACATAAAAAAGACACTTGATAGGCCATTCTTTCTACCAGCGTAATCTAGCTCACCATAGCTTCCTACGACAATTTGCTTATTGGCATAGAAATATGTGACACAATGATCTTGTATTTTCCAAAAGATTCTTGGCATAGAAATATCATTTCATTCTAAGACATTAACATTATTTGTAAGAAAAGGAACGCATCTGAACAGATTAGAGGCACATTCCATCCTTATTGTTCCACGTTCTTGAGGATATTGATGATTGTCAAACACAACTTTCTATCAACCTCTGAATCTGTGCAACAATTCAGGGAATATCCATCCACACACGAACTAAACCAATATCAAAACCTCCTCTGCTCTTCAACTTCAGCAAACTAGAGCAAAACTAGAGCAGACGAACTTGAGCAAAATCTATCAGAATCTCCACTTCCTCCAGCAAAAATTCTAACGACCCACTTTAGTACTAAGAATCCTTGAGAACTGAAGGCCCTCGTCTCATCTTTTGGCCAACCTTACTCTTTACCTGTTGCAAATTGCAAATCAAACATCATTCCAAATCATTGAACCAGAACTGTGAAAGATAAATAATAAAAGCAAATGAAACTCTAGGATCAATGATATCATAAAAGAACGTGCGGATTCCAGTTCTGTAAGTTTTTATTAGTAAAAATTATTTGAATATATTATAATTAAAAAGCGAAAAAACAAAATCATAACTGTGAGGCGTGGGTCCCACTTTCGGCCAATGCATGAAGGTGAGAGTTCCCTTCCAAAGATGAGACCAAGCCAGATGGATCACTGGCATGGCACAAATGTCAAACATGCAAGTTCCAAGCCAAATGGCAATCGCATGGCAACCATGCCAAGACAGATAGACAGCCAGTGGCAGCGACCTTAGTAAGGAGGAGAGGGGAATAGAAACTACAGGGCAGCCGATTCGATTCTCAACCTATTTTCATCCAGCTATTTTGCAAGCCAAATCATCAATATAACCTATAGCAAATCTCGAGTCCAAGTACGAAAATCACTCAGGTGATTGATCCAGTTACTCTCAACATAATTTATTAGACTTTGGAAATGCAGACAAAAGCTCTGAGAGCAAGGAACTTACTTTCATAATTCGGAAGTGCTGAGAGCCAGGAACTTACTTTCATCATTCGAAAGTGCGTGGGGAAGCAAGAATGGGTTGTTTGATGCCATCGATGACATGCCATTCCGCCCGGTTCTCTGGCTGTTGTACCTACCGTACGTACCTTGCACCTAACCCCGTTGTCCATGGTTCCTACAACCTGGTCTTGAGCTTAGGTGCATTCCTTCCTGTAGTGGAACTATTAACTTATTGAAGGCTCGGCTCTCTGCTTCGTATCTACCACCTAAATAATGGATGGTTGCAGGCCTAATGCTTGCTCGAATGGGCCAGATCAGGTTATGGGACGGGTACCCGTACCGACAACAAAAACGCTAGAAGGCCGTGGCCACCGAAAACAAAATACTTCAGAGGGGTGAGACTCCTGAAGAAAAAGCAAGAAGACTGGAGACACGATTGGCAAAATACTTCAGAGGGGTGAGACTCCTGAAGAAAAAGCAAGAAGACTGGAAACACGATTTGCAAGAGAAGTTGCTATGATGTCTAGAGTACAGCATAAGAACCTTGTTAAGGTACTTATTTTTTGTTCAGTGATAGTCTTTATTTTCTTTGATGTAGTCTATTGCTTTGTTTCAAATGGAAAAGTTCAGTTGTATTGAGAATATGTCTTCTAGCGATTAGAAGTTCATCCGAATCCCATAACATATTGGGGGTTTAGTTCAAAATTGATCTTTACATTTCTTGATTTCAGATCTGCTCACAACTCTGATTGCTTTCCAACATTGGTCTGTGTTGGAAGATAATGCTTCCATTAATGTTGTGTTCTAAGTTTAGAGTTGGTTTGAGATTTTGTAGTAGCTATTGATATATTATCTCAACCTCCATACCTATGTTTGGAATTGGTTGGATCTAACTCCAGCTACATATACCTATTGTATCTTGGGATTTGACATAGTAATACAATATTATTTTGTGTGTAATTTTCGTGTTATGGTTGCTCTCTTAAATTCTGACTGTCTGAGCTTCTGTATGTTCAGGAAAAAATAGGATAGCTACATTTGAGCATATTTTAATTCATTGCCCTCCCTAATCTTTTCATTGGCTTTTAGGAGTCTTGCTTAGCATGGTGGTTCATTGGAGCATGCAAAGATCCAATCAAGGCAATGGTTTCTGAACTGCTTCCAGGCATGTCACTTCGGAAGTACATGATGAGTTTACGCCCCAATTGAATTGATCTCGATGTTGCAATAAGTTTTTCACTTGACATTGCACAAGCAATGTACAGTCTACATGCCAGTGGGATTATACACATGTCTACATGTCGTGGGATTAGACACAGGGATCTAAAGCATGGTAATATGAATAGGTTCACTTCTAACTAGTTATTGCTTGAGAATGTGAGATTATATTAATTAAAATCAATAACAGTGAGGCCACAAGGGCACATCACATGTGAGTCTACGCTCACATAATCTGTCTTAATTGTTTATTAATGTAAATCGATTACATATATATAGCACAAGGTGTTCACAACAACCTTGAACTAACCTTCTACAAAGGTGGATCTGAAACCACCAGCAAACCCTAAATTGGATCCTCGACAGTTTGGAATTTGACTTCTGATTATTGTTCTTTGTCCTCAACACTTTTGCATTTTCTTTGTCTTGAGAACATTTGTCTTTAATGTTCGCAGATGCTTCCAACTCCACATAAATATGTTGCTCCAATTTCTGGATACAATCAACAATGTCCTGCTCAACGGACTCTTGCAACATTAGCTCATAGTAATACTTTATTTCTTCAAGACTCCACTTTATAAAAACTGACTCAATTTCTATCTCTGTAATGCAGTCTTCTTCTTCTTTAGTGTCCATACAATCCTCATCATAATCTAATGTTTCTTTGCATTCATCATAATATGGCTTTTGAAGCCATTCCTCAATAAATTCTAATTCTTCATCAAACTTATGTGGCACTTCACCTAAGTGTTTCACATCACATTCTTCCTTAGTAAACCCTGCACACTCAAAAGCATTCATTAGAATATCAAAACAATTTTTGCTATTTTCATTTTTCTCTTTTAAGAGAGCTTTCTGATTTTTCTCCTCTTCATCTTCCTTCTCTTCCTTCTCTGCAACAATAAAGTTGTCTTCCACTTGATTTGTGTATGCAAGTGGACCATTCTTCTCACCAAACAATAACTCATGAATAAGATGTTTCTCATGCATCAATTTTGACCACTCTTCATTAGATGAATTGTCTTCATCAAATCTGACTTCATATGTCTCTCCTTCAAAGAGATCTTCCTCCACAAGGTTTTCATTCTCATTATCACAATCAGCTACATACACACTCTCATCATCAATCATTGCAATTTCAATGCAATCATTTCCAGTCTTTATTTAAGTTATAAGACTGTCAATACACTCACCATTTTCAACAGCAGTGACATGATTAATTTTGTCTTTAGCTATCTTGCTCCCCCTCACACTAAACTCCATCTCTAGATTATCCCAAAACATTTTTGCATTCTCTATTTCACCAAATTCATATAACAGAGTAGATAGGATGCTATTATTCAATGCTGAACTAACAAGATATAATGTTAATTTATCTCTTCTCTTCTCAGTAGGATCTTCATAACTATTTTGAACAAGTTCCCATAAATCTACTGATCCAAGTAAACCTTCCATTTTCATTTTCCAAAGATCAAATTTTTTACCTGAAAATGATGGTAAAACTGGTATTAACCTTTTCAATATTGCACTGATTTCTTCATCTTCATCAGTCTACTCTAGATCTGCAATCTAATCCTGGTCTCCATCAGGTATGAGTTCCTCGGCTACTGCTGAAGACACTTTATATTTACTTGTAAAATATATTTCCTCTTGCTGATTCTTCCTCCACATGTGTTTCAGCTCTCTCCGGAGCTGTTTAATTCTCCTTTGATGACCCATTCCTTCACATTGAGTCTTCTTTCAACAAAAATGATAAGCAAGTCTTTACGTCACAACAATGATCACTGGACAACAATTTTTGGCACCAAAAACAACAGTGCTCCACATGTGCTCAGTTATGAGGAACCTATTTGCTTCGATCGCCTGCAAAGAAATGACAAGTAACGAAAACCACTTTCTTATCACCAAATTTCTTTTTCAATATGTCACTGCGGCTCTTTTCTCCACGCGATCCTATGGAAGCAATGAGCCAACTCTTCACTTCAATGTAGACACGGGAATCCTTTTCATGCGGATTTTCCCTCTTCACAATGCTCTCTCCACATAGTTCCAGCGCTGTCCACGGGTTCACAGGCTCCTTCAATTCAACAACAACAATGATTCTGATATCTGACAGACCGATCTCCAACAGGCGATATCCTCCAGCGATTTACCAATAGCGGAGAGATTCAATCTTCTAGATATCTCACAACTTTGGTTCCATGTGTTTGTTCCGTGCACACACAATAATGACTTCACACCACAAGCAGTCTCCTCTGATGGTCAATTAATAGTGAGAGTGAAAAACACTTATAGTAATAAAGGAAAACAACAAGTAATCTCCACGCAGGCTCAAATCTCCAAGTCTGGTGATACTTCTGGCTAATTGTAAATTCTTATTTGAAGGCAATGGAACAAGAACAGGAATCTCCAAGGCTTCTCCCTGCGATTCGATTCATGGGATCCTTCTCTCTATCTTATTGCCTGCGATCAATGCAGAGATCATATATATCAATCCGCTCAGAACATCTGCACTCAGACAGACACACAGACTATGCAACAATTTCAGCAATTTCAACAATTTCAGCAAGATTGCAACAATTTCAGCAATTTTCGGACAGCAGTCCTCTCACGCAGAGTGGACTCTCTTATTGCACCAGCTAAACAATAGTCAACACTAATCTCCTGCACACGGCAATATCCTCTGCTCAACAGCGACAATGGCAAGAGACCTTCAATATTGGAAGCCAAATATAACAACTTAGCAGTGACGACTCCACACTTAACCAACAAATTTCAAATGGCAACATCAACTTCTTTCTTCCTTGCTAACTGCAGGAATTTGACTGCAGATTAAATAAATGCCATCCACGAGCTCTCTCCACAATCACAATGTCTTTCCTCGGCGTCCTGATCTGGGCGCACTTGGCAGGTATCTTATCACGCAAGTTAGACATCCAATCGCGGGCGATCCAGTGTTCTATACCAGCGGAAGTCACATAGGAGAGAAATCTTCTCCTCTTCAGCGATTCACGTAGGGCATGTGAATCCTCGCCATTCACGATGCCAATATGCGTGATCTCTGTCCTCCAACGCAGACTCTCTTCCCTCTACGCGATCAACCTCTGTCAGCCAACAACAAGCAGCGATCAAACCTGGGCAACAGAGGCTCTGATACCAAATTAAAATCAATAACAGTGAGGCCACAAGGGCACATCACATGTGAGTCTACGCTCACATAATCTGTCTTAATTGTTTATTAATGTAAATCAATTACATATATATAGCACAAGGTGTTCACAACAACCTTGAACTAACCTCGTACAAAGGTGGATCTGAAACCACTAGCAAACCCTAAATTGGACAAGCACACAACAACCCACAACCACTTAGTTACGCAGATCTTAACTAAGCATCCTAATTTCTACATTATTTCAACAATATTATGTACAAATCCTTTTAAGATGCACTCCTTTTGGGCTCTATACATCATGTCTAAAGAGATTAGTAATAGTTGTCTGGTGGCAAATAAATTGGAGTGTTTTTGGTTCTTTTGTTTTAGAGAATAATTCATGGACAATACGATTGGGTATTTTAGCAGATTAAAGAGCATAAGTAGTGCAAGCTGGATTTTCTTTCGAATCATCTATGTTGTTCTTGTTAACATGTTTACATGATTGCAGCAAGAGAGAACGTTTTGGTATATCGAGAATAAAATACATTCTTGGTATATTGAATGAAGACAGGTATATATGATAGCATCTAAATCTCTTTTTTTTGTTCATTATTCTCATTTTTTTTACCATTTTATAAATGATAAAGTTGCATACCTGCAATTGCACCACTTTTGTTACAGTTCCGTATTTCTAACAACAAACCTTCATGTCATATGGGCAAGCTCATTTCTACTATCCCCAATACCCTTTCATTTGAGGTAGTGGCTTCAAGAACCAACTTTCTATCCCATCTCCTTCAAGAGCAAACGTTTCTATTTAGGTTGGAATTCATCCCTAGCAACAGAAGCGGGTCCCTAGCAACAAGAGTAGTAGCAGCAGGCGTAGGAGTAGGGGATTTCTTTCCTTCCAGGAGATAGGAATGCAATGAATATTAAATGGTGAAGTGATATTGTGCAAAGAAAATGCGGTGAGGTGAGGTGAGGCGAGACGGTGTAGAGAAATTGGTGTATTAACACATTGATATGTGTATTAGTGCTTGGTGAATACTACTTAGACCATATCATGCCAGAGTGGTAGGTGCATTAATGCATATTTAAACCACTGACATAAATCAAAGAAGTAAATTTAAAGCACTGAATAGACATGAACTAAAGTTATACCCCAATATCAAAACTTACTTAGGTTGTATAGGTAAGAATTAAAATTACATTTTGAGAGAGCGGTTACAAAGTAACAATGACTCTCTAAGACTTTAGGTTATAGACTTTAAGAATGAAAAAAATACATTCTCTAAGACCCCCAATGTGTGAGCCAATAGCATTCATTATAAAAGTAATTTAAATATAATTAAAAAATAATTATTTTGTTTGTACTATGTACAACATTGGAGAATGAAAAAATATTTTCAAATCAAAGGTTAAGTAATACACGGTCAACGATGAATCGATTGCAAGAGTCCTGGCCTTAGGCAGGGACTAATAACATATTTCCAAGTAGCAGATACATAAAAGATTGTGTGAAATACTAGGGTCGCCTGATAGATAACAACCATCACATCGTTTAAACAACAGATTCTCTTGAGCATCAAGCCAAGAAATAAAGAAAAGTTACTTTATTCCATCTTTTAAATGTCTTCCTTTTCATGTAAATTGTAAATTGTGTTAAATTTGATATTTGCCACCTGAAAAACCCTCACACACCTAGCAGCATATCCAACCATAATTACACTTATATGTGCGTCTATACGGGTACTGGTGATTTAATTAATAAAAGTTCATATTTAATAACTAGCATACCCCCAAATCGTGGAAAGAGAACGCCTAAAAAAACTAACATATATGTTTTTGACAATGCTACCGAAGCCGTGGAAAGCGAACTCCTAAAAAAATTAACATATATGTTTTCGACAATGCTAATTTTACCAATGTGCATCATTCTACTATCTTTTATCAATGTATATTCTACTATCTTTTAAATCATAGAAAACCAAAATCATTCATTCAAAATATTGCACCAACTCTGTGTGTGTTGTGATGTTGATGAACTTAAATATGCTTGGTTGAACATGAAAAACCCAACAAAAGTATAAAAAGAATAACATAAGTATTTTTGTGGGAATTTGTTCGACAACACAGGTATTCCAACAGAGGACAAACACCTTCAGTAACCACTCACATAACCAGATCAAATATCAACACACCGATGTTTTCACGTGGTAAAACCCCTACGGGGAAACATCCACGGCCCCAGCCAACGCGGCCACTTGGAGANAAGTTTATTAATGCAAAGAAAAAGATTACAGAGAGATTTTACAAGAGAGTTTCTCACAATCGATCATCGGCAAATGAACCTCCATGCTCTTTAAATAAAGATCATGGACCAATCGGGTGTTAAGCCACGGATCAATGGCCGTTAAGATCGAGCAGAGTATGAACTGTCGGATCACTCTATGTCGGGAACATATCGTGACCGTCGGATTTCCTAACTACAAATGCATACTAATGCATACAAAAGAAACACACTTTTACCTAACAACATATTAGACCAAGTAGATCTTAACTAACTCCTAAGTGTCTAAATATCCTAACATCCCCCCTTAAGAACAACTTGGGATAGGATTGAAGGATTTACAATGATGAC
>JASDQU010362667.1:0-11709 GCA_032191745.1 Picea mariana
GAGAGGAGACTATGAGAGAAAGAAGAGGAAGTTATAGCGGGTTTTTCTATAGGTTGTATCCCTTCATTTGTTGGATAATAATAAAGGAAGGACCTAGCAATTTCTCTGGTGGACGTATCCCACACTGGGTGAACCATGTAAATCTATGTCTCTCTTTTATTGTGTATCTTCTATGTTTTGTTTCCACATTTGTTTTATTTTATTGCTCCGCAGTCCTTTTTTTCTAACACTAGAAGATGGTGTGATCAGTAGCTTCATTAACATCCCAGCCATTATAAGCAACCCAACATGTCAAATGATAAAATCTATTTTAGATAATGAAGCACAGGGATATCCTCTAGAAGAACTGATGGAGAAACAGATTCCTACTATTGTTGTCCATAACAACATATCATTTGAAATTTCACCAGGGAGGTGTCTGAATATCAATGCTAATTTGAATGTGCAACAGCAACAAAATTGATTCTGATCCTTTCTAAACATCAGCAAGATTTTGCATGGGAGTATCCCAACATGAAGGGCATTGATCCTCAACTCTCCACACATCATATTTATATTGAGAAATATTCCCAACCCATCCGATAGCCCCAATGAAGATTGAATCATCATCTCAAGGACGTTGTTAAAGAAGAATTACAGAAATTGTTGGATGTAGATTTTATCTATCCCATTTCAGATAGTCAGTGGGTCTCTCCACTAGTAATCATCCCCAAGAAGAATGGAAAGTGGAGGATCTATGTAGACTACAGAGAACTCAATAAATATACCCATAAGGACCACTTCCCCCTATCTTTTATTGACCAAGTCCTTGATACTTTAGCAGGGAAGCAGTTTTTTTCCTTCCTAGATGGCTTTAGTGGTTATAATCACATTGAGATTTCTCCAGAAGACCAAGATAAAACTACATTTACATGTTCCTGGGGTACCTTCTCATATAGGGTATTTCCCTTTGGATTATGTAATTCTCTAGCCACATTCCAGAGAGCCATTCTGAGCATATTTTTGGATTTGATTAATGAAGGACTTGAAGTTTACATGGACGATTTCACCCCTTATGGTATTGATTTTGATCAAGCTCTAAGAAATCTGGAGAAGGTACTGGAACGATGCATTGCTACCAGGCTATGTTTGAGTCATGAGAAGTGTCATGTAATGATGACTGAAGGTGTGGTACTAGCACACTATGTTTCTGCAGATGGAATCAAGGTAGATCCAGCAAAAATAGAGGTAATCCTTAATCTACCTACACCTCGTACACAAACTGAGGTATGTAGTTTCCTTGGTTGTGCAGGCTATTATCATATATTCATAGAAAAATTTTCAAGAATAGTTGCACCTTTACATGCTTTAACTGGTAATGCATAATTTCAGTGGTCTGATAAGTGTGATATTGCATTTGCAGAACTCAAAAGGTTAGTCTCAACAACACCGGTGTTGAGAGGATGAAACTGGAAAATACCATTTCATATTTCTACAGATGCATCAGATATCGCCATAGGCACTGTCCTTGGACAGGAAGAAGACAAGAAACATTATGTTATTTATTTTATTTGAAAAAATCTTACTCCCGCTGAATTAAATTATTCAGTAACAGAAAAAGAATTTTTAGTCGTTTTACATGCTATTAATAAATTTCGCCACTATATAACAGGCTATTCAGTTATTCTATATACTGATCATTTTGCTATTAAATATTTAGTTAACAAACCTATTGCTAATGGATGGGTTACTCGGTGGTTATTACTATTGCAGGAATTCAACATCACCATCAAGGATCAACCCGTAAGAGAAAATATTGTTGCAGATTTCTTGTCTCGCATGCCCAAAACAGATGATTCTTTGACAGTTGAGGACCAATTTCAAAATGAACACCTATTTGTTGTCACTATTAAGCCACCATGGTACACTGATGTGGCGAATTATCTAGCAGCTGGGAAACTATCAGCACACCTATCGTCAAGGGAAAGGAAATTGATCATCCAACACAGTGCACGTTTCACCTAGATTGATGGATATCTTTTCCACACAGGGGATGACCTCCAAACCCGAAGATGTGTAAGAGATGATGAAATTTACGATGTATTGAAGGTAGTTCATGATGAGCCCTATGGCAGACATTTTGCAGACCGCATAACTAGGCATAATATTTTACAGATGGGCTATTATTGCCCCTCAGTATTTAAAGATGCAAATAAGTATGCACAAGCCTGCGATAGCTATCAAAGGATGGGTCGACCAGGCCAAGCTGATGAAATTACCTTGCAAGCACAAGTAGTTGCAGAACCTTTCGAGAGATGGGAACTAGACTTTATTGGCCCCTTCAACCCAAAATCAAACTAGAAGGCCTATATACTAGTTGCAACAAACTATATGACCAAATGGGTAGAGGCAGTAGCCTTGACAAATGCAATGGAGGAAGTAGTCATTAATTTTATCTTCAAATTATTTGTACATTATGGATTACCCAGGGAAGTAATCACTGACGGTGGGTCACAATTTACAGCCCATAAAATCACGACCACCCTGCGCAATTATCATATTAAACACAGAGTTACTTCCCCCTACCACCCACAAGAAAATGAACAAGTAGAAAGTACTAATAAATTCTTGGAGGTGATTTTGACAAAAAAAGTCTCAACAAACCATCAAAATTGGGCATCCGATCTTCCAAATGCCTTATGGGCCTATCGCATGACATGGCATAACACTACTGGCTACTCTCATTATCATCTAGTCTATGGCAAAGAACCTATCTTTCCAATTGAATTTGACATCAAGACTCTAAGGATGGCATAGGAAATTGGATTGGATCTTACAGAGGCACATAAACAACGCTTACAGCAAATCAATGAGTTAGATGAAGCAGGCATGTTCACCCTGTAGCACACAGCTGTTATTCAGTAGTAGAGAGCTAGATGGAACGATAAACATATCAAGAAGAAATCCTTCTAGAAAGGTGATTGGGTGCTTCTCTATAATTCCAGATTTTAGGATTTTCCTGGAAAATTACAGACAAGGTGGTTGGGATCGTATGAAATCAATGAAGTTCATGATAATGGCACTGTCACTTTAGTTACCATCGATGGGTCTAGTTCTCCTTTTTTGGTAAATGGACATCGGCTATGACTCTACCATCAGTCGCTCTCAAAAGAACCATTTTTTCAGGAAGTAAGTAAGGACCCTACTGTTTATATTTTAGCTGGATAGGAAGGTAACCCAACAGATTCAACTTCATAAAATTATGATTTTTACCAGAGTTTTTAGTTTTTTTCTTTCTAGGGAAGTCACTTGAGAAAATAAGAACTAGAAGAGATGATTGTAATAAATATGATTAGCACTCTTTTTTGTTCCTTACTCCTGTCTCGCTTTGAAAAACCTATTGAATATAAACCTTGTTTTCACAGAAGATGAATATGTCATGTTCCGTAGAAAAAAAAAATCAGGCAACTGTAATAACAAACCATCTAGTACTTCGATTATTGAATAAACCTACCCATTAAAATTAAATGAAATTAGTTCATGATTAATCAATCCTAGATTCGCTAAAACAAAATGCATGTGATTGATGTTCCTTTTGCGTACAGTTGTTGTCCATTTGAACGAAACAACTATCGTTCCCTTCAAGTGATTGTTGTTCCCTTTGCATACAGTTGTCATTCATTTGAAAGTAACGACTATCATCCCCTTTGTTACAACTGATGTTCCCTTTGTCGTGATTCTCATTCATTATTCGATAGCGTTGTTCATTCTAAAG
Organism: Picea mariana; assembly: GCA_032191745.1. NCBI lineage: Eukaryota > Viridiplantae > Streptophyta > Pinopsida > Pinales > Pinaceae > Picea > Picea mariana. The sequence goes on from JASDQU010362667.1 coordinate 3,755, forward strand.
GAACAGTTGTTGTTCCTTCTACATTTTCTCCTTATTGATGTTCATTTCTCCCAAAAGGCAAATTCTTTTCTCATAAACAAGCATGCCATTATTACGTTATCCACTCCTTTGGGTATGACCTTCACTAATTGATTTTCATCAGCACCACTTCTAATGATCATAAGTAATGATTTGTCATTTTTTTGTGGACTATCTAGCATACCTTATCGAATCTTTTTTGGATTAATTTCTCTGAATTATCTTAAAAATTGTTCATAATCAATTTTACCACCATAATTTGTTTATTTCCCTATAAATATACATATACTTGAATGATAATTTGCCTTCATATCATAATAAGGAGTCTAAAGCACATTTTACATGGCATTCTTACACTTCTTACACCATCCCTCACTCTTAAGGATTAGATGATCCTCCTTTAATAGAGCCTAAAAAAAAATGATGGAAACAAAAATTAAAATATAAGTAATAAACTTCTCCCACAAAGGATAGGGGGTCTCATCACGAGCCAACCTACCACGATCATAAGATAATAACATAAGTGACATTCCCATTGTGGCTACCACACCAAGGCAATGGCCTTTGGCATTTTTTCTTCAAAGGATAAGAGGTCTCATCACAAGCCAACTTATTCACTTAGGTTATGATCTAGTGAGTGGCATTATCATTATCTCGCTACCAAACCAGGATAGTGGTCTTTTTGGGAAAAGATGATTCAAACTATTTATTGAGGATACAGGCTCATCTATGGGTTAAAAGGAAACCTTGTCGAGGCTATGGACGCCTGCTGGCAGTAGTGGCTCTGCCTGTGGTATGGAATTTTACCTTAAATACGCCAAGTTTTTTGTGTGTTCCTAAACTTCCTTTTTTTTAAAAGAGGCTATCATTCTGGTTATATCCAATAACAAGGGAAAGTAACAAGGTTATGACATGTGGAATATTTTTAAACATGTGAACAAATTTAAATTATTCTGTATCTTTTTCCTTGAACGTTTTTTTGAACATAGGTATGTAAATTTGAATTTCCCACACAAGAGTGATTATTGTTCACAATTACCATTAAAGTGATTTTGAAGGTTATTAATGATTTTTCTCCAGCGGTGGTGGTGGCATAGTAATCACACCTCACTTGAACTACATGTCGTCATTACACTTGCACATGTCGACGGTCGAGGTCGACCTTTCCATTTATGAGGGGGGGGATATTTTGCACATTTATCGATAGATCATAATGATTGCCATAAATGGAAAACTCACATGTTTATATACATTTGTTGTTCTATGATATTCGTTATTTCTAGTAATATTGTCCCAAAATTTGGTCGAATTAAGTTGCATATGGGAACGATAGTTTTCCTCATCTGTTCACAGAAGACATGGGTGGTCGAAGTGTACGCCGAGAGCCCACATTGTTGCAGAAAACTGACCAGGCAAGGGAAATTTTACATCGTCTGGGATGGACAGAATATTTCAACAGATTGCAAGGATATGACACAAATATCATGCTAGCATTTTTTCAGAACTTGCAAAGAAGAGTCTCTATGATCTGAGACAAACAAATTCTGGTCACTGAGGAAATTATAGCAGAGGTTATAGTCATCCCCAATGAAGGCATACAGTGGATGGGGAAGTATACAGTGCTCGAGGAGGTTGTGGAATCTTTTGTAGAACCTAGAGAATAACTCGATAAAAATGGGAAGGGACTCAACCCCACCACTCTCAGTGAGCCATGGAAGGATATGGAAGGAGTAATACAAAGTTATATCACATGTGATGGGAGGTACAATGTAGTGAGGTCACGCCACCTCAAATTGTTAGCAACACTAAAATAGAGGTTAGTAATAAATTTGCCATTTTTTTTAAATGCCATGTTACATGAAGTTGTTGCAAGAACTCAGAAGGCTAAAGATCCTGTCACTATAATTAGTCACCATGGACTAGTAAAGCTAATAGTAAATAGGGCCTTGAGCCAAACTCAAATAACTTGGGGTGATTTAATCGAGGCCGATAGGCCCCTACAAATCGAACAACCCTAAATTCACCAAGAAACCCCCTCACAGATAATTGAGATAGCTCAGGAAGAAGGAGGGATTGCCCAAATTGAAACTCTACTACCCCGGCCTGAAATTGAAGTAGACCCCATCTAGCTGGCAGAAACCCAAACCAAATAGGCATAAACATCAAGGAACAGGAGAAAAAGAACAAGCGTTGTCCCTGAGACCTCCACTGTGAAAAAAAGAAGGGGAAAAAAGAAAATTCAACCTGAAAACATTCAAGAAGCTATGTAGATAGAACAACCCTCACAAGACACTCAATAAAATGCACAAACAGAACATCCATCACTTGAAAACCTTACAGAACAATTTTTCAAAAGTTTGAAGTAGAAATGGTTGAAGTACTATGGAATTTAGGTACATCGGTTACCGAAGACACATGCAGGTCTGAAGAACACCAAGCATCAACTTATTCTTCAAACCCTGCCTTGGACCTCCCTGACATAGAGATGGCATTCCCCAAAGATACAGAACAGTCATAACCTCACATTGAGGTAAACAGTCCTGTAGAATAGACAGAGCACACAAAATAAATAGGGGAACATTCACTAGTTGATCAAGGTGGGGAAGACCTTGACATTACCCATAAACAAAAAATAGTAGGAAAAGGCCACAATAAAATCGAGAAATTGAAAAAGGAAAACAGGATATTGAGAAAAAGGATTAAAAAAATCAAAGTACTGAAACAGAAAGTTGGTAGACTCAAATAAATAATTAGATAATTAAGGAAACAGTTGGAGCAAGCTAAAAAATCCTATGAGAGGAAGAAATCCAAAAGGCCTAGAACACAAGGAAGGAACCCACTTCCTAGGAGGACAGTCCATACTAGTTCTGTTGCAACACAGACATAATTGTCTGCTCCATTGGAGATAGTAGAGATAGAGACTCAAACAAAGATTCCAGCAATAGAAGAAACGGTTGTCCAAACTGAGGGAGTGCTTCCTACAGATTTTCCTTCTCCTTTGGAGACAATTGATACAGAGACCCAAACAGATTCCCCAGCGGAAAAACAGATAGTTGTTCAGACTGAGGAAGCATTTCAGTCTCCTGAACAGAGTGTTTTCATTAACAGGTTAGAGGCATAGTTGGTGCAAACCCAACAGACCATGACTCAATGCAGAAGTGAGATGGTAACCATGGCAGAGCATCAAAAAGTTTTCAAGCAACTTAAAGCCATGTCAACAACAGAGAATGATACTTTTTTTGAGCTTAGCAGAGCTCAAGGAAAGGTGAAGAAAGTACAGGGCCAGTTAGATAAAGCTTTGGAGAAAATCATAGAAAATTTCTCTATTTATTCTGATATAGTAGATTGCAGGGCTCCTACCACTAATTACACCTTATTTTTATTAGAACGTTATTTGTTGTTAAGGATAAAAGTTATTAGAGTAGGAAAACCTTTAGAGTTCGCCACTGTTTCTGATTTTGTTTCATGCTTTAGAGAACAAGAAGAAGGAGTGCAATACTTTCTGTGTGAGCTATACCTTCACAACTTCATCTTGGGAGAAAAAAAAAAAAGAGAACCCTAATCCTTTCATTGGGGACATACAGTTTCAAGCATTTTTGTCTTTTACCAAGAACCAAACCAGGTGGGCTAAAGAACAGAAGGTTTTCATGAAAAGGGAGACTGGGTTGGACCTCTGGATCAGAGGGGAACCTCCTAAATCATTTGCATCCATTATGTAGCACCAAACATTCATGAAAAGGGAGAAGGTTATAGAATCTTTAGCTCCTATCCACCGACAGGTTGTACATTCAGGACTACCATATTTTAGGGAGCTTAAAGAAGAAGCTATTGTTTCTTCCAAACTAAGATGGGATGCCTCCCCAAATGCAGTCAAGAATAGGGAACCCTTTGGTTTCAAAAACTTTCATGAGCTACCTTCAGGTTGGAGAGGTATGCCAAGATGATCCTAGATGAAGGGCCTACCTGGATTGGGTGTAGATATAGTCCTCATATTATTTGGTATCCTTCAGAGGGTTACAAGAGTAATTATGAAATTTGTAAGAAGGAGGAAGAAGCCTCTTTTGAAGAGCTCAAAAGTAAGAATGGGTTCATAAGAACTGGAGAACAAACCTCTCCTCCCTTTAGCATCATTGTTTTACATGTAAAATATTTGCTTGCATGAGGACATGCAAGAAGGTAAGCTGGGGGGTATGTTGAGTTGAGAAAAAGGTAAAAATATCCTCCTTATCACCATGTTTTATGATATAATCTTGATTGAATTTTCCATTAATTAGAAATAATTAGGAAATAAAATTATTAAAAAGTCTTTTAGAAATATTATTAAGTGATATTAGATAATTTCTGAATTTTGGTTTGAATTGTTTGATTTTATTGCGGAAATGGAAAATTATGGTTAAACTCAAGATAGCTGAGAAGATTATGAAGATACATAGACTATTGCAGATCGAAGAAATCAAGTGAAAACCAGTTTTGAGGAAGATTGACTCTCTATTTTCTAATCTTTATAAATAGTAAAAGAAATCCTGAGGATCTATCGATCCTCAGGATAGCTTAATTTACCCATATTATTGTAATATATAGAGGGTAATGAACCATAGAAATGATCCAACAAATTTATCCAAGCATTCGGATCTCTGAATTGCTCTATACAAGCAGTCTATTGTAAATGTTTTACCAGTTATGAAGCTAATGGAAGCCTTGAGCGTTTTTACCGTTTTTGCATACTGAGTTTCTAGCAGCAGTACTTCTGAAGACCGTGGGCCCAGTCGGAACGAGTTACTTTCTCAATCCGTAATCGTATCAATTTGATTTTAGTCCTGTGATTTAAATCTCTTTGCAACAGTTAAGATAAATGTGTGAGTGTGTTGATGTTTTTTATAAATTGGTTATGTTATTTTACAGAGGATAGATGTTTCATTAGGTTATTGATTGTTCTTCCATTTCCCATTTTTGTTAGTTTATTTGTTTGACAGTTCCTCTCATTTCCACATACATTGTTCCTTTATTAAATTTACATTAGTTGTTCCTTTCGCTTAAATTCACAATTGTTGTTCCTTTCGCTTAAATCTGCATTTGTTGTTCTTTCTTAATTTCACAGTAATTTGTTGTTTATTTTCTAGCAGGTTAAATAGTAATTGATAGATTGATTCATTAAGTATTTTCATAGATTGAATTATCGTTTTCATAGTCAGATGAAATAGATTGATTCATTAAGTGTTTTCACAGATTAAATTATTGTTTCTTAGCTAGATGAATTCATCAATTTGGTTAATGCCTTAAATTCACAGCATGTTATAGATTAGATTATAATTATGTTGAGTAAGATCTTAATTTCAGAGTCTTAATGAATGTGTGAAGAACTTGATTATTGATAAAATCATATATGCTTTGGCTACACGACTTTAACCTCTACAACTATCTGCATAGACTTTGCTTATATTCTTGAAATAAAAGACGAATCCTCGGGTTGATAAATTGATGTTAAACTAAGGTTGTTTTTAGGACATCTTTAGAGCCCAACACTAGTTTGGTTAGAATTGAAAACATTAATTGTTCATCTTTCTTATCAATTCCACAAGCTCTAACATGCAAATTGAAAGTTTTAAACTTACATAAGTAGTCATGTAGGTTCTCGAAATCACTTAGATTCAATGCATTTATATCATTCTCTAGTTGATGACCTCCTAGGTTCTCCTGCTTGCCTAGCAAATCCTTCAACTTTGTCCAAACATCGTTAGGAGTCTTGCAAGTATTGACATGGAAGAGGAGATCTGGAGAGATGATCAAGCACAATATCTCATAGGATTCATCCATTATGTTGAATTATTTTGCTTTCTCTATGGCTGAAGTAGGCTTGACATCGGTCCCCATGGTGACCCTATACAAACCCTTGCTGCGAGATAGAAGCTCTATCTTGGGATTCCACTCAAAGTAGTTGAAGGGTGTCAAGATCATTGAAGAATATGGATGATCCATAGTCCTTTGTGGGTTTTCCAATATGATCTATAAACCTGCAATAAAAGTGAATAATCCCTCACAATAATAGCTCTGATACCATGTAGGATTAAACCACACTCCAACATCTAATTGTGAGTAGGAAATACTACACTAGTTAATAGAAAAAGAAAGAGAGGAGAGAGAAAAATAGAATCAATCTTCACACATAAGAGACTAAGAAACCAAATCGAATCACCTTGTATTAATCCTTGATCATGAGTATAATATATATAGAACTCTCTACAAGAGGAGCAATATGCACTAGGTTGGAGTTAGTCATGCACAAGTGAGAACTCGTACATGTATAACCGGACTCCATGGAAAAAAATAGAACTAAAGACTTAAGGAGAAGTGCACACTTATCTAGGAGAATAATATTCTCACTCAAGTGCACTCTATAGCCATGAAATAGGAATTATCTCCTAAAATCAAGGAATGAAGAACTCTTCCTTCTAGAAAATAGGAATTTACCTAATGGTGGTTTATGAGCCCGTGGTTTTGGAAACCCATGGTATCACATATGCGTCCACCTACTAAAAATAGACATGTTATAAATAGAAATCATCCTAAATAGTAAGAAAAATGGAAAAAATGAGTATCTCATTAAGTATGTAGTTGAGAATGTACCCCAACAAGAGTTAGAGATGTGATGCATGAAATTGAGAAAAATCTTAATAACAATATTGAGAAACAGATCAATGAAAGCTTCATGTTATCTATTACTCAAAATCCAACAGCTCTTACTTTAAAGGAGGTGATAAAGGATATTGGGAATAAGGATGAATTGTCTGAGATCACATCTAATAAAAAGGAAATGGAGTAGATTCAGATAACTTTTCTAATGGATTCAATTAAAAATCAACCTAGATAATCAAAGAGAGAACTATATCCTCAAGTATACAATAAAGGATAGATAGTTTTTGGACTGATAACCTCACTCAATTATGATAACAATACATTTGATATGTTTTTTTTACAACTAAAGGTGAATAAATCTAAAGCTAAAATTAAACCCCATGAATATGATACCACTAGGATCAAGTTTGAATTAAATGAAATGCATGTCATTGATAAGATAGAATGACATAGATAGTCAATGTAAAAAAGCAATTAAAGAAAGAAAATATTGTAAATAAAGCTAGACTTGTGAATAATCATGATCTTGAAGAAAAGGTGGTTACTCTTGGGACAAACCGAAATAATGAAAGATGTTGTGAAATCCTTAGTTAAAGAGAAATTTTTAGAGATTTGACCACTTAAATCAAAGTTGAAGATATCAAATGTTGAGCGTATTCAAACTAAGGAATTAATGGAAGCTTGGAAAGAAAAAAAGGATTTTATAGGAAAAATATCTAAATTGCAAGATCAAAATTTTAGATTGGATCATGTAATTGACAAGTTAAAAGAAGAAATGGCATCAAACAACTTAGTTTAATGGTTGTTTACTCTAGCAACAAAGGTCATCAAAAGAGATGTATGTTTTACTAAGTCAAAGGGCAAAACAAGAAGTAATATTGAATAAATAAAATCTCTAAGTGAAAGTAGATTAAAATCTTAAAATGAAGGATTTGGAGGTAATAGAATTTAGGTCAAGCATAAGGGAAAGAGATACAATGATAAAGAATTGTTGAAAAAGATAATATCATATCTAAAGTAAACAAGGTGATTAATGAATTGAAAAGGTCCATAGAGCAAAGATACAATGATAAAGAATTGTTGAAAAATGTCAAGGAAGAAATATTTAATTAGAGCTAAACATATAGTTTAGGATCAAGTCATAGTAATGATGAATAATCTCATAATTCACTTTGATGTGTTACAACACACTAAAGACGTGGCACAAAGGGTACAAATTGAGGTTAACAAGTCATGGACATATATCAAAAATAATATTGAGGTAGTAGATGATGTTATTAAATTTCAGAATAGTAAATACAATA
>JASDQU010362673.1:519-11731 GCA_032191745.1 Picea mariana
TATTGAGAAGGGTTTCCCAAGATACTTCTTGTGTTCTTGTGCCTGGTGTTTCTTCTTGTGATCTTGGTTGCTGCAACATTATTGGTTATGGTTAAGTAAAATGCAAAACTGGAATGAAATTCATGCTTAACCTTGCTTATTGAAAAATCAACAGTGCCATGTGTCAGCGCTAGATGGATGCCACGTGTCTTCGACGCTTCGGAGTTTGGGGGGGGTCTGCATATAGAGTTGTCATAATTCACGGAGTAGTACGAGCCCGGGTGACATGGCAGCTTGAAATGAATGTTGAAGATTGGAAACGAACCACGACCATCGATCTGAGGAGAACACGCAGCAGAGATCCGTGAACTTCGGGAGAAAAGTACTCCAGAAGAAATCGGGAGTGGAGAAGTTGAAACCCCTGAAGCCCAAAGTCCCAAAGTAAATCATGACCATCTGATCTAGAGGGGCACGCGGCAGAGATCCGCGCACTCCGAGAGAAAATTACTCCGAAGGAAATCGGGAGTGGAGAAGCCGAAACTCCCAAAGCCCGAAGCCCCAAAGTAAATCATGATCGTCCGATCTAGAGGGACACGCAGCAGAGATCTGCGCACTCCTGGAGAAAAGCACTCCGGAGGAAAACGAGAGCGAGGAAGCCGAAACTCCCAAAGCGTCGAAGTGAATCTTGACCGTCCACTCTGGAGGACGCATGGTGTCTGATCTACAACTCTGAGAGAAAGTACTCCAGAGGAAAACGAGAGGGGAAGTCCCGAAAATCAAAAATCCCGAAGTAAATCATGATCGTCTGATCTAGAGGGACACGCGGCAAAGATCCGTGCACTCCCGGAGAAAATTACTCCAGAGGAAATCAGGAGTGGAGAAGTCGAAACTCCCGAAGCCCAAACTCCCAAAGTAAATCCTGATCGTTCGTTCTGGAGGACGCGCGACGCTTGATCTACAACTCCAGGGCTTCTGTCTTGTCGTTAAACCTCGCACAACTTCGACATTCCAAATGCACGAGAACCGTTGATCTGAACTGCTCTTGGGATCTTCGTCATTGAAAACTAAATCCGCCCATTGCTTGTATTTCAAGCCCGAAATGGATTGCTTTTGAGTCCTGCGCTTGGACATTTCTTGTGCAACAAAGGACTTGGTCGTCCTGCGACCCTTGACAACTTTATGTGATAACACCTTCTTTGCTCAGCAGTCCTTGAGGCTATCCCGCAGTCCTTGAGGCTATCCCACTTCCCTCTAGGGCTCCAGCACAGGCTCGACAGAAAATCTCACTACTAAAATTCCAGAGAATTATAAGTTGTGGCAAATTTTCCTCAATTACAATAATATAATTCTGTAAAACCACGATTCTCTATAAATTTGTGGTTGTAGCTTTCACAATTTGAAATCAGTTTACACACAATAGTTTGCTCTAGGCAATTTCCCAAGCAAAGGACAATTTGCATGGTGAATTCTTGATTTCTGGTGAGTTCAGCTCTCTTTGGTAATTGAACAGTAGTCCTCTTCGAACTCACCTCTCCCCTTGAACCTTTAAATTCGTACCGCAATAATCACAATAACCATTCACTTGCATGTAAAGGAAGATTTTAATTGCATGACATTAAGGGCCACATATACCTTCATGGACTAATCCCCCCAAGGTTAATTAACCATTCGCTTGCATTAAAGGTAATTTTTTACTTGCATTGCATGAAAGGGCTGTTGAAAAATTGATGCATGTAGGTAAATTTAAAAACTTAAAGCATACAACCAACATACCAATACATCTTGCATATATGAGGATCACTGAAAGTGAGACAATCACAGAGAACACAAATATACCCTGGGAAACCCTCTTGGGGTAGAAAACCGAGCCAAAACTTCTCTTTAGATTCTTCAACAAGGTACAATACTAGTACAAGACTTTAGACTAACTAGCTAGGACTCAAAGTGTTGAAACAATACGTTTGCTTCAGCACTTACAAACTTCACAAATAATTGAACTAACATTTATAGTAACAGCTTGACAAACTCACCAAAAGATAATTGACTTTCCTTCTTGTTGTAGCAGAGTTATGGTAGCTTTAACACAGTATTTGTAGCAGCCTTATATCAGCAAGAAACAGCAAAAGACTTCAACAAGAATAGAGTGCTTCTCTCAGCAGTATACTTCAACAACTAGCTGCCATATACCAACAGAAGACTCCAGCAACTAGCAATCATATAGCAGCAGAAGATTCCAATAGATATCAGTCATATACCAGCAAAATACTTCAACATATAGATGCCTTGCCTCAACAGAAGACTCCAGCAAAACAAAGGTATATAAATAATAAGTGAATGCTCCTTTTTATAGGTTGGTTTGGCTGCCCTAAGCATCCCCCTAAGAATGTATGACAGTTGTATAACAATTGTCATACATGCCCTCCTTTGGCTGCCAAGAGCCACTTCCTAAAGATCCCAAGAGCCACCTCCTAATGCTCCCGAAGGTCACTTCATTTATCTCTTCTAGAGGTTGCCCTAAATTGTTGTCTTAGGATTGTATAACAGTTGTATAACAGCTGTCATACCACCACCCTAAGCAGCCCCCTAAGCTGGCCACTCCAACCGCCCTAAGAAACCTCCCTAAGCTAGCCACTACAAGCTCCCTAAGAAGCCCTCTTAGAGGTGCTATGAGGTTGACACATGGCATATGGTTGTATTGGCATAAGGTTGACACTGGTCATGTGTTTGATGTTTGACACAAAGTTAACACTATATCAAAACTTTATTTGCATGGTTAGTTACAATAGGGAAAATAGCTTCCAAAGCTATATAATTCAACACTCCCTCTTAGCAAGGAAGGTATTTTGCTAGTACCAACTATTACATCCATTTGTCTTTACTTGGCCATTGACTTGTTGATCCATGTAGAATCTATTCATCAAGAGAAGTTTTGTATCCATAGCTAGCATTGGGATCAGTAGAATCTCTGGTGAGCACACTCATGTCATTACAGGATTTTTATTCACTCAGTTCACTAAGAATTGTTTGTGCATTTCACCAATAACTGTCCTACTAGCCATATGCTAGAGGAAGCTATACAGTTCACCAAGAACTATCAATTCACTAAGAACTGTCTTACTCAATGCTAGTCCTTTTTCATACTGGATGAGTAATCTTAGAGCCAGTCCTTTTTCATACTGGATAAGAATAAAATAGAATAGCCCACATCCTACCTGTAAATGACTTGCCCCACTATTGTCACCAGAATCCCATATGCAGCTCCTTACTCCCTCTTACGAGGAACCAGTCCAAGTTTGTCTCTAAAGTACTCAAACTTCACCTTTGACAAAGGTTTGGTTAGCACATATGCAACCTGCTCATTGGTAGCCACATAATGAAGCTTCACTGCTCCCTTTTCTACCACATCACGGATAAAATGATACTTGATTTCAATATGCTTTGATTTGTCATGAAACACGAGGTTCACTGACAACTTTATGCAACTCTAATTGTCATAGAAAATACTAGTAGCATCTAACTCAATATCAAACAATCCTGAAAGTAATTTCCGTAGCCATACAACTTCAGTACATGCTAAACATGTTGCCATGTATTCTGCCTCAGTTGTACTGTGTGCAACACCGGTTTGCTTCCTGCTAAACCATGAGGTCATACCTGATCCCAAACTAAAACAACATCCTGAAGTACTCTTACGATCTATGACACTACCAGCCCAATCTGAATCAGAGTATCCCTGTAGTTTGAACTCACAATCTGCATCATACTTGATACCATACTCAATGGTACCTTTCAAGTATCTCATCACATGTTTTGTTGCGATGAAATGAACATGTCTGGGTTCAACCATATACTGACTTAAAGTGTTCACAGCAAAACATATGTTTGGCATTGTATTCGTTAAATACATCAACAAACCAATGATTTGCCTATACAAAGTGGCATCCACTATCTCTGATGAAGTATCACATAATAACTTTGGATTTGTCATCATAGGTGTAGTCGTGGATTTACAATCCATCATTCCAAATCTCTTTAGAATTTCCACAGCATATTTTCCTTGACTGAGACAAATCTCACATGGATTTTGCCACGCTTCCAGACCTAGGAAATAGTGCATCTGACCCATATCTTTCATTTTGAATTCTAAAGCAAGCTTCTTCTTGCAATCGGTGATGAGATTTTCATTTCCTATTAGAAACAGATCATCCACATACAATAGTAAGATCACCTAATCATCATTCTCAATCTTATAGTAGAGATTGGAATCTGCTTTACTCTTGATAAAGCCCAAGCTCATCAGAAAATTATTAATTCTTCCATACCATGTCCTAGGTGCTTGCTTCAAGCCATACAAGGCTTTCTTTAATCTACACACATGTGTCTAACTGTCATGTGTCTCAATCCTCGTGGTTGCTCCACATACACTTCCTCTTCTATCACACCATTCAGAAAAGCAATTTTTATATCCATCTGATGTAGTTTCCATCCCATCTTTGCAGCGATAGCCATAGTAGCTCTAATGGAAGTGTATCTTGCCACAGGAGCAAAGGTTTCTTCGTAATCTATTCCCTCTTTCTAAGAGAACCCACGAGCTACAAACCTTGCTTTGTATTTCTCAATACTACCATCCACGGCATGCTTGATTTTGTATAACCATTTAGATGTTACCACAGATTTTTCTTTTGGTCTCGGAACTATGTCCCAAACATCGTTTTTCATAATTGATTGATATTTTTCAATCATGGCATCCTGCCACACTTTCTTCTCAGCGGCTTCTTCATAGCTGGAAGGTTTTGCATCAATGATGTTAGACACAAGTGCAACATAGTTGGAATATAATCGAGGTCTTTTACTTTCTCTGAAAGTCTTATTTGGGGCACCATACCTTTCTGCATCTTGAATGAGTTTACGAGCCCAAACTAGTTTTCTTTGATATGTAATCACTTATGTGGGTGAATCAGCAGGTTTCTAAGGCTCCATCATATCATGATTCTCAGGTACATGCACTTCTTCTTCTGTATTTGGTACTTTAGAAGCTGTAGGTTCCTCATCGTGTACCTCATGTACATGATTTCTTTTTTATTTGTAGAAAGTTGCATCTTCATCAAAGATAACATCTATGTTGATATCAATCCTTTTATATCTAGGGACATATACTCTATATGCCTTTGATGTTTCGTTGTATCCAACAAATATACCCTTCTTACCTGAAGGATCCAACTTTGTCCTTTTGTCCTTGGGAATATGAATATACATTGGACAACCAAACATCCTTAGGTGACAAACCTCTGAAACTTTTCCAGAAAACACTTCTTCTGGAGTTTTATTTTCAAGAAATTTATGAGGACTTATGTTATGTACATATATAGAAGTCCTCATTGCTACTGCCCAAAGGTACATTGATAAGTCATGATCATGAATCATGGCTTTAACTGCTTCCATAACCGATTGGTTATTTCTTTCTGCAACACCATTTTGTTGAGGATTGTATGGAGTAGAAAGCTCCCTCTTAATCCCAGCTTCTCTACAAAATTCCTTGAATTCACTAGATGTGAATTCTCCTCCATTATCGCATCTTAAAACCTTTATTTTTCTCTCAAAAAGATTTTCAACAAGAGCTTTAAATTCCTTAAACTTACTAAAGACTTCATCTTTATTCCTTAAGAAATAAATCCAAGTTTTGCGAGAAAACTCATCAATAAAAGAAACATAGTAAACATACTCGCTGACTGAAGTGGCTGACATAGGTCCACACACATCTGAATGAATTAGATCCAGAACTCCTTTTGCTTTACTGTCACTGCTTGGAAAAGGCTTTTTCACGTTCTTTCCTTGTGCACATCCTTTGCACACACCATCGTGGAACACTTGAATTTCTGGAAGGCCTTTCACCATCTTGCTGACAATTGGTAAGGCTTTATAGTGAATACGAGCGAACCTTCTATGCCATAGTTCACATCGGTTTATAGTTTTGTGTACTAAGGCTTGATCTGCCTTTCCTTTTAACTTGTATAACCCATCTTCATGTATACCAATTATAATAGCATCATCAATATTCTTTCCTCTCGGCCACATAAGAACTTGGCCATCGACAAAAGCTACTCGGAATCCTTTCTCTTCCAATCCTAAAATAGATAGGAGGTTCTTTTGCAGACCAGGTACATATAAAACAATTTCCATTTTCAAATGTTTTCCTGAATCTAAGCTGTAAAAAGCATTCCCTATGCCCTTAATAGGATAGGAAAAGTTATCACCCAATCTCACCTGATGAGAAGAATCTTTCTTAGTCAAATTTGAAAGAGAGTTTTTAAAACCAGTCATGTGCCTGGAGGCACCACTATCCACAAGCAATGTTTCATCATCATAATTTAAGTCATGTGCCTGGAGGCACCACTATCCACAAACCATGTTTCATCATCATAATTTACTGAAATAGTAAGAGCTGCCACCAAAACATAGTCTTCATCTGAATCTTCTTTTATTTCTCTCTTGAAAACAGGTTCATCATCTTCAGCAATATGAGCACGATGTCTTTTGTTTTTCCTCCTTGCTTTGACCTCTTTTATGAGAGGACAATCTCTGGCAAGATGTCCCAACCTTTTACAACATAAACATTTGAGTTTAGAATAATCTATCTTACCTTTCTCAAATTTCAGAAACTTCTCATGTGGAGGATGATTTTCCTTCTTTTTCTTTCCTTTCCTGAAATGGGCTGCAAGAGCTTGATCTTCATCATCACTTAGCTTTTCTTCTCTTGCTTCCAATCTTGCTTCTTCTTGGACACAATCTTCCCATAGCCTGCTAAACTTTGTTAACTTACTTCTTGAACATATTCCTCTTATGAAAGAGTCCCATGACTTCGAAAGTCCATTCAAAGTAGTCATTACTAACTCAACTTCTTCAACTGAGTCACCGATAGCTATAATTTGTTCATTAAACTGAGAAACTATTGTAAATAAGGCATGAATAGATTCAAACTTCTGCATCTTTACATTTTTGAGTTGAGTCCTCAAAGCCATCTTCTTGTTTATGTTCCTTCCTTCATATAGACAAGATAGAGCATCAAACATCTCTTTGGGAGTCTTCAAGGATGATACATGAGAAATAAGATGGTCTTTTATAGAATCTACAATTATTCTCTTTGCCCTTATCAGATTCTTCTTGTACTTACATTTAGCTTCTTCTTCCTCGGTTTTTGCAACCTCTTCCATAACATAATCTGATAAGTCATTTTCTTCCAGAACAAGGGATATTTTGTACTTCCATGCTTTGAAGTTATCAGGTCCCTCAAGTTTCTCATCAAGCTTAGTGACTGACATCATCTTGTCCTTGTTTTTGACTTCCTTCAAAAAACAGAAATATTGTAGTCTCCTGCGCAAATCTAATAACTCTCTGTAGAAATGGCTTCATTCAAGGAAGCTCGGATACCATGTTGAAAAACTAATGCATGTAGGTAAATTTACAAATTTACAGCATACAACAAACATACCAATACATCTTGCATATATGAAGATCACTGAAAGTAAGACAATCACAAAGAGAACACAAGTATACCCTGGGAAACCCTCTTGTGGTAGAAAACCCAGCAAAAACTTCTCTTTAGATTCTTCAACAAAGTACAATACCAGTACAAGACTTTAGAGTAACTAGCTAGGACTCAGAGGGCTGAAACAATACCTCTATTTCAGCACTTACAAACTTCACAAATAACTAAACTAACACTTATAGTAACAGCTTGACAAACTCACCAAAAGATAACTGACTTTCCTTCTTGTTGTAGAAGAGTTATGGCAGCTTTAACACAGTATTTGTAGCAGCCTTATATCAACAAGGAACAGCAGAAGACTTCAGCAAGAATAGAGTGCTTGTATCAGATGTATACTTCAACAACTAGCTGCCATATACCAACAGAAGATTCCAGCAACTAGCAGCCATATACCAGCAGAAGATTCCAGTAGATATTAGTCATATACTAGCAAAATACTTCAGCAAATAGATGCCTTGCCTCAACAGAAGACTCCAGTAAAACAAAGGTATATAAATGTCAAGTGAATGACCCTTTTTATGGGTTGGTTTCGCTGCCCTAAGCATCCCCCTAAGAATGTATGACAATTGTATAACAGCTGTCATACCTACCCTCCTTTGGTTGCCAAGAGTCACCTTCTAATGTTCCCAAGAGGCACCTCTAAAGCTCCCAAGAGCCACCTCCTAAAGCTCCCAAAGGTCACTTCATTTGTCTCTTCTAGAGGCTGCCCTAAATTGTTGTCTTAGGATTGTATGACAGTTGTATAACAATTGTCATACCACCACCCTAAGCAGCGCCCCTAAGCTGGCCACTCCAACCGCCCTAAGCAACCTCCCCAAGCTAGCCACTACAACCACCCTAAGCAACTCTCTTAGAGGTGCTATGAGGTTGATGTTGATATTATGGTAGTTGCGGAAGGTATTTACCTCCACGTGTAAACCTGACGAGAATAGAATATTCAGGGAAGCAAGAAGAAACCCTAATTAATTGGTTAATAACCCTAGAAGACAAGTCGACTCAAGAGAATGACTTGTATTAGGTTATTAGCCTCCATGAGAAGAAGTCAGCTAAAGGAAATGTTATATACTAAAGAATTAGTACCCAGAATGAGAAGTAGGCCCAGGCAGTCTGCCAGAAATAGTATAAATACAAGAGGCCAGTCTTCATTCTGGCCAACATTCTCATAACTGCAGAAGCAACACTTGTGCGCACTGCAATTGGCTAGTTTGTGTGCAAGTTTGGAGGAGAGTTGCTGCTACAACTAGCAGATTTCGGTTTTGGCTTGGACTCTCTCTTGATTATGGTTTGGACTCTCTAATCAGCTCTTGTTGCTCTTGCTTGGTGCATTATCCTTGGAGAAAGGTGCGCCACCTTTGTTTGGCTATCCAGTCTAGAGTTTGCTTCCAGAATGATTCTCTGTCAAGGTTAAGGTGCTCGGGGGTGGCTTCGACCTATGGTTGGGTGACAATATTGCTATATTGTCTATGGTTAAACAAGCACATCCATTGTATTCTAACAGGTTATGGGCCCACACTATCTTTGGACAGTCTAACCGCTAGAAGATAGATTGGGAGGATTTGCTTAGTTGCAGTTGCAGCCAGTTTTTACTGCAGCAACAAAACCCTAACCCTCTCGTTGAGGCACCTTAAGTGAGGGGATTGACCTAATTTTTGGATAGACTAGTGCGCCCTATCCTAGCGCATCTCCTGGTACTATCAGCCAGCTAAGACGTCAAGTTTGAGCTTTTGGTCAAATATAGGGTTGACCAAGTCAAAGAAGACATGACTTACTCTATTTAGTCAAAAAACAAGTTAGAAGGGGCTTCCAACTTCCGAGCATGGAAGACAAGGATTGACCTCGTCCTTGCCAAGAACAAAGTGTCAAATATCGTGAAAGGAAAGATTGTGGAACCAGAGTTTGAAGAAGGAAAAGAGAAGGAACCGCAAAACATTGCAGTTATGGAGAAGTTCAAAGACAATGACATCAATGATAGTGGATTCTATAAAAGACCACTTGATACCGTACATCTCCCATCTTGATTCATCTAAGAAGATGTACGATGCCCTAACAAGCCTCTTCTCAGTCAGAAACATTGGACAAGTAATGAGTCTGAAGAATGCGCTCCGTGACATGAAGATGAATGATGATGACAGCATAACATCATACTTTGTGAGAATCTGTCAATTAAGAGATCAACTACAAGTTATTGAAGAAATCATTTCAGAGAAGGAACTGGTAAATATAGTACTCAATGGTCTTCCCAAGACATGGGATGCATTTGCCGCAAGCATGAACACAAGGAAGGAGTATCCTACATTTGAAAAACTTTGGACTTGTTGTGCACAAGAAGAATCAAGGATTAGTGCAGAAGAGAAACCCCAAAAGAAATACGATGATCAAGCCTTCACAGCAAGATTCAAGAATTTCAGGAATAAAAGGAAGTTTGACTGCAAGAAGAAATCAAATCAAGAGAAAGATATGACAAAAATACAATGCTTCAACTGTCGAAAATATGGTCACTACAAGAATCATTGTCTCGAGCTAAAGAAACGGAAGGAAACACAGGAAGCATCAGTTGTCGAAGAAAGGAAACCCTCAAAGAAGACCAAGCACGATAAAACAGACTTCTTCTTCTAAAGACAAGGTAACATTACTCTTCATAGTTCTTATAAACACCATGTTTACATAATTTTTGTACATATCTTGCATACCTATTTCTTAGAAAATAAGATGTTCAAAGAGAAACTATATCTACGGAAGAACAACAAGATAAGGATTGCTATCTCAATGACTACAAGTCAGGCAATACACATGAAAGGATGAAGTACATCAACAACCCCTAGTAACAATTCATGTGGAAGTTATTACATAAGTAACAGCTGCAAGATAAAGCCGAAATCAGAATCAATCATGAAGAAACCTAGAAGAAGTAAAGACAGAAAGAAGTCAGCAATCAAGAGGAAATTGGAAAAAGACATGTGAAACTTTGCAGAAGGCAATAAGGATGCAGATAGAAGCGTGGACTCTGTTAGATGGAGGGAGACGATTATATATTTCCAAAAGAAGAGCATGCATTCATGCATGTAGCAAGGATTAGGAAGGGAGCTAATCCTAAATTATATGATCCATTGAAGATGATGAAGTATCTATCCATGGTAGCAACCATGAAAAGCAGCACGTATTCAAGTGTGACTTTAGAAGAAGTCTTCTTCGAAAAGAAGCCTTAAAGTATCCCTGGTTGTCCATCCACATCCATGATCTTATGATGAAAGAAAGAAGTTGGAATCTTCAAGGCATGAAATCTATAGAAAACTCCATGGACCTAAGAGCTAAAGAGAAACATGAGGAAGAACATGAAGATTCCAAGAGAGAAAGAAAAACCAGAACAACCAGTCATTATATCGAGAATCACAAGACTACCAGCTTGATATGAACTCACTAAAAGCAATCAAGGAGAGGAACTGAAAGTTGTGATGAAGAACAGTGTATGGAAGACTTATGAATGTAAGCATTGCAAGATCCAGAACTAGAGGTTCTCCCAGATGGAGGGAGAAGACTATGATGATTGCTTGTTCCAGTAAACCAGACATACCTCTACATGAGCCATTATATCGTCCGCAATATCCATGGTTTGGACTTTACATCAAATGAATGCAAAGACTGTTCTCCGGAATAATTGAACAAATAGCGTATGAAGAGCAACCTCAA
>JASDQU010362678.1:0-11104 GCA_032191745.1 Picea mariana
AATGCAACATTCAAATTAGCTGGAACAAACCAGTAGACAGAGTTATAATCAGGCCAAATATACTAAAGGAAATGGAACAACAAGTAATTCATGATCCAAAAAGATCTTTTAAATGACAATGGTTGAGTTACTTAACATGTGTTAATTAACCATTTAGGAAGCTTAATGAAAGAGGAATAAGTTATAGACTAAATATAGTAGCCATATGTGCATGTACAAAACTGAAATGAAGCATAAAACAACAACAAACCATAATATCAATGTGATAACATAGTTCGACAATCTTGCCTACATCTCTAGGCCTTTGTCTCAGTGGGTGAGGCTTTCTTATTTATGTTCAAATCTCAATAAGTACATCACAGTAGTGCCAAAAGGTTACAAAATGGATATGTTCTTGTTCTACCAGATCTCAAGAGCCCAATAGAAGGAACGACAGTCAAATCGGATGACTGGAGCTCCCTAAAATGGTTGAAAAAGGTGCGCTCCTCAACAACTTCCCTGCATAAAAATGGCTTTGGCTTGGAAAATATTCAGCATAAACCTGCTCTGAATCTCCTCCCATGGCCTCAAGAAGGTTTGGTTTATATATATCTAAAGTTGGTAACCATCTCCCAACCTCCTCCCAAGATCTGGCTTAAAAAAGGGTCTAATATCCCCCCATAATGGCCAAAAATCTCCAATAACAGCTGAAGAAATCATGTAAAATCACTATTCTAAAGTGAAAAAACCACATTATTACAAAAATATGGGCATAAACTCCATGAAATAGGAAGGCGCTCCAAAATAGGTTTATATGGAACTGATGTGGCCAAGCACCAACCCCTAAAGGCAACATGCTCTCCCTTTCCTCGCAAATCTAGGTCACATGGTAGATTATAATAAGATCACGCCCCAAGATCTTCTCCCAAAACCTTGGTCACCACCCCTGATTATATGCATGGTAAGTTCCAGTGGTTAAGCATGGCCCTGTACCCCCTCCATAAGGCTATGGCTAAATGAAACAATAAGTCTGTGGGTCGGGGCTAGGCCCCAACCCCCTTTGGCCAGCGCTTTACCATTTAAGACACTTTATATATTATAAAGTGGGATTGTATTAACAAGTCCCACCATAGCGCGTTGGCAATCCGACCTTCCCCAAGGCATTTCTCCTAACAAGTGGTCATGGGGCCGAATCCCATGAAGCTCAAAAAATTTTAACCAACCAACGAATGTTGGGGTGCCACATGGCACCTTTTAATTTACCCACAAAATGTGCCACTTATTGAAACGGGATTGTACCACTGTCATCTACCCAATCAAACTACTATTTTTCTGCCACATGTATCAATGCTATGTGAGCATGATGACATCATGTTGACTTCATCATTGATGTTTTTCGAGTTGACTATTGACTTTTTACATGTTTGGTAAAATGAAAAGAACGTGATATCAGGAGAATACGATGTATGTTTGAGCTCGTTCAAGTTGATTTGGGTTCATGTTGATTGGACCTACACACATGTCTGTTTTGAAGCCATTCTCATAAATTATATTTTTAGCCCTTTCTGAGCCCTATCAGGCTCCTGGATCCGATTCTAGATCAATTCATATCAGACATAATATGAAAATAGCCCAAGATAGAAAAAAGAGATATGCAGACAGGAAAAGGACTCCTAAAGATTTCAAAGTAGGGGATAATGTGTATCTTTGAGTTAGACCAAGGAAAATCTCTTTGAGGATGGGATCTTTTGCCAAGATGGCACCTCAGTATTGTGGACCCTTTGAAATTTTTGATAGAGTGGGAACTGTGGCCTATAGGATAGCGCTCCCTTCCACAATGAAGGCACATAATGTTTTCCATGTTTTGTTATTAAATAAGTATGTGCATGGTTCTAATCATATTATTGACTGGTCTACGATTCGGGTGGAACCAAAGGGAAAAATCCTGCCAAAACTTCAATGCATAATAGACAAGAAGGAGACCCCACTCATGAACATAACCATTGCATAGGTCAAGGTGCAGTGGAAACACTTTGTCCTGGATGAGGTTACATTGGAAATGGAGGATGCCATTAGACAAGCATATCCATTTTTGCTTACTTATGTACATACAAAGCACATCGGTAGATAGAACATCAAGAACGATCTTCCTTTAAGGGGGAGGGGATCATAATACCCATGTTTCCTCCAATTTGTAAATATAACTATAACTAGCCAAGAGACTATGGAAGACTAGATATGTGTGAATCTTTGATTTGATGAACCTTTGTATAAACAGGTCAATGTATGTATTTTTGTTATTAATAGAGAATGGATAAGCATTGCATAACTGCTGAAAGGTGGGGTGTTGCAATGAGAGACCTTGGATACTATGAGAGAGATGGTGAGGGAAACTAGGAATGGTTGAGATGACCCTCACAAAACCAATACCTTAATGGATGTAATTGATAAACAATCCTTTGACCCAAAAATGAATTACCAGTCAGGCTGGTAGTTGGAAGGCCCTCCTCAAGAGTTAATGAGGATATGGGGCAGGGAGCCCATATATAAGGATTCCACAACTGACCAGGAGTTGGGGATTCATACCCACACAACCATTTTAAGGAAGGAAATAAAGGAAGTAATTTGGGGATAGAGGCTTATGTGCAAGGAAGTATAGTGGATAAAAATGATCTCCAGAGGAGAAGAGAGCCCTGTCAACTCGGTAGTTGAAAGGAAAACTAAGGAGCAAACTCTTCCTGGGTGCAAGATTGCATGGGAAGGATTTTCAATACAACATGATAAATGAGTCTGATGAGTGACTATGGAAGTACTCATGCAGACCTCCTTGATTGGTATAGAGAAAATTGGTTTCCAAGATCTTGTGGGAGGAGGAGAGTAACCTTCGTCCCTTACTGTCGTTGATCAAGGAGAAATAGTCTTTCTTAGATAATCGTGGTCTATCTCGGGGGTCGCAAGTGGTAAATTCATCACGATTGCCTGTGCCTATGGTTGGGTGGAAATAACCACCCCTTTTAGAAGTCGCTTCACGGTTTCAAATTTCTGATAAGTATGTTCATAATTTGTGTAATGAAATGGATGTGATGGTCGAATGTTTGTGTTTATGGTTAAGTTTTACAGTGTTTGAACAATTATTAGAAGTTATCATTTTCTTCTATAAAATACTATATTTTCATTGTCTTCTATTTGCCTAAGTTTAACAACTAGAGAACTATGGGACGCGAGTCTATAAGTGAGTCTAAGTATATGCTACAGTTTCTGCATTGGCTAGAGATTTCCTCAGGGGAATTTTTTCCGAGATGGACTTTGCAGTGCAAGGGTTGGGATGGGTTTAGCCAGATTATTTCAGTACTATCGACCTCTCAAATTCCCTTCACGAGAGGAGAAAGTTTGAATCCAGTGGAAGTAGGGCACCTCCATCAGACCCTTCACTTGTATGACCATGGGCTCATGCCCAGATCCTTAACCAATTCATTCCTAAGAGATCAGTGTGTATCCCATGAGAATTTTTAGAAGACCCATGTGACTAATGTCTGGGAACCCTATCCTAGGACCAAAAGGAGCTAAGACTTTCTGGATTCAGAAATCTCGGAGTTTGAAGCTTCGAGGTGTTATGACCTTAACATTTGCAAATCGACCGAAGAAAACTTGTTAATATGGTCAACCAAGAGGTTGATCGATGTCTAGCGGTTTCCCTAAACTTGGAATAATAGACATACCCCATCGTTAAACCATGACTCACTCACCAATCATGAATTAATGCGAGTCTCTGATCTAACAGAATTCGAGAGTTACCTTGGCCTCTAGATCTACACCAAAGTCAACATTGACTGTGACCACTTTGGGCGAACAATGATATCATGACCCCAAATTCCCCAAATGTCAGAGATGCAAATTGATTATGGCTAGGGATCTGGGAATCCATTGGGAATCACTCTCATCTACCAGATTCGAACTTAGTGAAGAGGTGCACTAAGTACTTCGGTGCTAACGCCAAAACTTCAAAATGTTGAAGTTGTGAAGAAATATGGATCATCGATATAAGGACCCTTTGGGATCCCTCCCAACCATCCAATGAACCAATAATAAGAACTTATTTACAACACTTTGTTTAAGTCCTACTTCGAGAGGAAATGAGTGTGGGGTACGTAGAAATCCCGAACGCCAAAGTTATGAATTAACGCAAGTTGTAGATTCATGGATCTACATGAACACACCTCGACCATGGGATCTAAGGGGTATTGGGAGACAACTAGCGGGAAATTCATACTTCAGAGTTCTGGGAGGTTTGGTAAGTAGGTGAAGCTTAACCCCCAGAGGCTACTAGTCCTAGATTGATGTGGCTCACCAACATCACCTAGGGTGACGTGGACCCCTATCCTGTATGCCATGTGTCACCATGATTTTGGCTTCTCATAGACCCTAAAGGCCATTATAACATGACATGTGTCATCTCTTGATGACGAAACATGTCACCCTTGGCCCCTGCCACATGTCATCCCCCCAATGCATGAATACTTGGTTAAAGGTTGGTGAAGTAACAAAGACTTCAAGAGTTCAAAACTTTGAAAATATTGGGAGGTTGGAACGTTGGGCCTAAATCAGTCGAAGTGTTGAACCCACCTATCCCTGTCTCTATGTATAATGTGTCACCACATGTAGTTGGGTACCCTTCGGGAGTATAGGACTTCGGGACTCCAGGGAAGGTGCGTGAAGAAATAAAAAAGGGGTGTTCAAAGATGAACGCCGAACTCTCCTCTAGCCTATGTGTTAAATAAAGAACAAACCCCCATCGTTGGATTAGACAATGGATGGACTTCCACCGTAGATGTAGAAATCTGGAGATGGTATGAATGAGATGGGCCCACGTGGTCCTTCACAAATAATTCCCAAAGAGCTTCAAGAGGCAATAACTTGCAATCGATAACTCAAATTTCAGTATGGTGGTAACCGTTAGAAATCTTGCGGTGAGCATAAGTCAATGAAGATCCCAGAATTACGATTTGAGATAGTTAAGGAAAATGAAATTATTATGACCCATTCCTTAGAAGAGTATTTATGGGTCGAGTGTGTTACAATGAGTTTGGTTAAAGTGGGTTGTTAAAAGGTTCTCATATGATGATATTTTGAGTTCAAAATATATGAAAAATAAAATCCTTTCTTTCCATACTTTGGAATCTTGTACTTTGTATCTTAATAATTGGATGCCATTTTTACCATACGCTAAAATCCTTAATTTAATACCACATACATACATCATTAATAGAAACAACTTTATCCTTTAATTCTTTCTCAAAGAAAAATTCTATTGATCTTAATGGTTTGATGTAGATATTAGGTGACATGTCAAAAAACCAAATGCAAAGGGTAACTACCTCTATAAATAAACATTGATTTTCTAAGAAATGATATCATAAGAATCCTTGCGATTTTATTAATATGATAAAAATAAAATTAATGGAGGATGTTGGGAAGAAGGCTATGAGAAAATATATTAGAAGAGATGGAGATAATGGGAAACCTAACAGTTTTGATATGATATGAGTAGCAATAAAATCCAAAATAGGATTCATTTTTTTAATCCACCAAGAAGAGGTGTTCCTACAACCTATGTTACTTTTTCATATTTCCCCATTGCTAGAATGGATTCAAGTGGAGAGATATTTTGTTATGATGATCAAAATTGGAAGTTTAATATGGTTGGTCCAATAGATGAAGTGAAGAATCCTATGAGTTATTTTAAGAGGGAATCAAAGGATATTGGAGAAGATCCCATTTTCCCTTGGTAATGGATTGAGGGTGTTCGACAACATAGGTATTCCAACATAGGACGAGCACCTTCAGTAACCAATCACACAACCAGATCAAATATCAACACATTGATGTTTTGATGTGGTAAAACCCCTACAGGGAAATATCCATGGCCCTATCCAACGCGACCACTTGGAACAATTTATTAATGCACAAGAAAAAGATAACATAGAGATTTTATAAGAGAGTTTCTCATAATTGATCATCGAAAAATTCCCCTCCATGCTCTTTAAATAGAGATCATGGACCAATTGTGTGTTAATCCATGGATCAATGGCTGTTAAGATCGAGGAGAATGTGAACCGTCAAATTACTCTATGTAGGGAACATATCGTGACCATTGGATTTCCTAACTACAAATGCATACTAATCCATACTAAATAAACACACTTTTATCTAATGACACATTAGACCAAGTAGATATCAACTAACTCCTAAGTGTTTAAATATCCTAACATCCCCCCTTAAGAATAACTTGGGAAAGGATTGAAGGATTTACAATAGTGACATAATAAGAGAAGGAAGGAGACATTAGAGCCTATCCCCTCTTAATGACAACTTCTTGAACTCCTAACATAGATTGAGTTTTTGAAAAATTCTCTTCTGTAGGAGACTTTGTGAAAATGTATGCAACTTGATCTTCTGTAGGGAAAAAGAGAACTTCAATAACTTGATCATGAATGATCTTTTTGATGAAGTGCATGTGTATCTCGATGTGTTTTATGTGCTGATGTTGAACTGGTTCTTTGGCAAGCTTGATGGAACTCTGATTGTAGCACCAAAGGATGGTCAGAGGTTGCTACTGAAATCCAAACTATGAAAGGATTTGTCGAAGCCACAAGGCTTCCTAACATGCATTTACCACTGTTCAATACTTTGCTTCTACTAAAGAAAGTACAATAGCCTATTGTCTCTTACAAGCCCAAGTGACATAAAGCAAGGCTGAAAACATAACCTGCAGTAGACTTCCGATCATCAAGGTCTCCAGCCCAATATGACTCAGTGAAACCAACCAATAAAGGAGTCCCCCCTGAACTGTAATGTATCCCGAACTCAACTGTAACATGAACATAGTGAAGTATCAGTTTAGCTGTTTTCCAATGGCTTTCATGGGGTGTTTTCATATACTGGTAAATAAGACCAACAAAAAAGGAAAGATCAAGATGTGTATGATTCAAGTATAAGATGCTACCAACTAACTGACAGTACAGGGTGGCATCAACTTTAGGAGAAGTACAAGTGGACGTACGCTTGAATCTAGACTGGAAGGGAGAAGGAGATGGTTTACAATCATCCATGTGAAATTGACGAAGAAGGTCACAAGCATACTTAGACTGGGAAAGAAAAAATCCTTCATTGGTTTGGAAAACTTGGAGGCCAAGGAAATAGTGCAAAAATCCTAAGCCTCTCATTTCAAATTTCTTCTTAAGGTTGGTTTTCACATGGAAGTATAGGTTGAAGTAAACTTGAATCCAGATTGGAAGGGAGAAGGCAATGGTTTACAATCATCCATGTGAAAGCGACGAAGAAGGTCAAAAGCATACTTAGACTGGGAAAGAAAAAATCCTTCATTAGTTTGCAAAACTTGGAGGCCAAAGAAATAGTGCAAAAAGCCTAAGTCTCTCATTTCAAATTTCTTCTTAAGGTTGATTTTCACATGGTTTAAAAGTTTTGAATCACTACTAGTAAGGATAAGGTGATCAACATAAAGGACATGGATTATGAGATGGCTTCCTACTTTCTTGGTATAGACATTAGGATCAGAATGGCATCTAGAGAATCCGGTTTCAATAAGAAAGCTTCCCATTTTGGCATACCAAGCTCAGGGAGCTTGCTTAAGAACATAAAGAGATTTCTTAAGGGGACAAACAAGGCTAGAGTCATTTTGGACATAGCAAGGAGTTTGTTCCATGTAGATTTCTTATTTCAAATCTCCATGCAAGAAGGCAAATTTAACATCCATCTGATGGACCTCCCATTTACGTGAGGCAGCAAGGGCAAGAACAAGGCAGATGGAATTCATTTTGGCTATAGCGACAAAGGTTTCATTATAGTCAATTCCTTGAAATTATGAAAATCCTTTGGAAACTAACTGAGCTTTGTGTCTTTCATCACTTCCATCTGATGCATACTTATTTCTCTATACCCATTTACATCTGACAAGTTTTCTTCCTTTAGGAAGAGGTACAAGATCCAAAGTATCATTTTCCATTAAAGAACGATACTCTTCATTCATTGTTGCATCCCAATCTAGATGACCTAATGCTTTTTCAAATGTATTTGGATCATGAGTATCTAAAACTTGAGCCAAAAGAGAAGAGGCTCACTGCAATTGTGAAACTATTCGGTGTTGATCTCAAGGATCACCGACAAGACCACCAGTTGCTTCTCGTGTTGAATGGACCCATCTAGGAAGTGGTGGAAATGGTGTTGGTTCAGGTTCAAAGGACTCATCTAGAGGAAGGTGAGTAGGCAGAGGTGTATTTTCATTCTTATTGTCATCATCTGAAGAAGAAACCAGAATAGGAATAGAAGAAGGCACAAACTCCAAAGATGGATCATAGGCCAAAATATTTTCATCAAATTTAAGATCTCTTCTAATAATAATTTCATTACAATGTGGTTGAAGAAATCTATAACCTTTGACATCTTCATAATAACCATCAAATATACACTTCTCACTTTTAGGTTACAATGCTTTCCTTTTCTCATGAATAATGTGAGCCCATGCTATACTTCCAAATAAACGAAATTGACTTACATCTAGTTTAAGTTTAGTCCAAGATTCTTCCAGTGTTATATTTTTAAGAGGCTTTGTGGGAGTGCGATTGACTATGTAATTTTCACAGTTGATTACTTCCACCCAATACTTTAGACTTAATCCCTTAGATTGGATCATACAATTAGCCATTTATTTTAATGTGCAGTTCTTTCTCTCAGCAACACCATTTTTTTGTGGTGTACATGGAATAGTTTGTTGCATTTGGATGCCCTGTGTAGTGTAGTAAATTGTAAAATTATTGTTCACGTATTCACCTCCATTATATGTTATTAAAATTTGAATTTGATGTCGAGATTTCTTTTCTACAAGGATCTTGTAGGACAAAAACTTGTCAAAAAATTTTCTCTTAAGTTTTAATAAGTAACCCCAAGTACATCTAGACAAATCATCAATGACAGTTAAGAAATACTTGCACCCATGAAAAGGAGAAGAAAGTAGACCACACAAATCACTTTGAA
Organism: Picea mariana; assembly: GCA_032191745.1. Taxonomy (NCBI): domain Eukaryota; kingdom Viridiplantae; phylum Streptophyta; class Pinopsida; order Pinales; family Pinaceae; genus Picea; species Picea mariana. The sequence continues at coordinate 9,031 of JASDQU010362678.1, forward strand.
GAAGCTGCAAAGGGCCCGAGGTGTGCCAAGAGGCATGTTTTTCAAAACTATCACAATGATTTTTGCCGAGAACACAAATGACACAAACACCATCTCTGCATGAAACAGGAGGAAGACTAGTCACCATTTGTTGATTACATAGTTGTTGTAACGAGCGAATGTTTAGATGATCAAACCTTGCATGCCAAATTTTTATGAAGTCATTTCTATGAGCAAGAAAAACTGATGAAAAAGATGATGAGGCAAATTTTTCAAACTTGTACAACCTAGTAATATCATCAACAATTCTAGTTGCAAGAACATGCTTAGGATCTTTTAGATCCTTGATTACAAGTTGGTGAGGTGAAAACTCTACGGTTTTACCTTCACCTGAATGAGTGATTTGATATACTGATAGAAAGTTACAAGAAATACTTGGAACACATAATATATCATTGAAATGACCATTATGTGCTTGAACTGTTCTAGATCCTACAACAGTAAGAGATCTATCATCACCAACCAATATTTTCTTGGTGTTACATTTATTTAGAGAAGAAAATATGTCTTTATCCTTAGCCATATGATAAGATGCTCTAGTATCAATAAGCCACTCAATAGAAGAGGAAGTAGAAGCTATATTGAAGGAGAAACAAGAAGCATAAAGTGCATGTCTTGAGAAGAAGAAGAAGAAGTAGAATCAATACTGATGTTGTGATTATTCATCGTTGCTTCTAAATATTCCATCTTCTTGAAACATTTGGACTCACCACGACCATCTTTACCACAAAAGTTGCAATCTCTGTGAGTCTTCTTATTTTTATATTTTGATCATTTGTCACCATTAGGAGTTTAGTTGTCTGAGTGGGTTTGGGAACTTATGTTACTTGTTGTTGTAGCAAGGATTTTGCTTCTTGGGATACTTGGGTTTATATTTCTACTAGGAAACTAAGGCTTCGTTGGAGGTACGTGCAGTGCTGATCAATCCTAGTTGTACAAGATTATATTCCTCTCTAATCAAAGAATCACAAAAGGACTCAATAGTGGATTTTTGATAAGCTTTCCCTAGAGCCTCTCTCATGGAATAAAAGGTAGATACAAACACAGAATATGCACTACCTAGCTTAGAAAGAATATGATAGATGCAATGCTCTTCCTCCATTTTTATCTCACATTCTTCAGATAAAATTATAAGTGTCTTAAACTTAGATTAATAGTCTCCAAAGAAAGAAAAATCACTTCGAATTAAGGTCAATACTTGATTTTCTAACTGTTGTGCTCAAATAATATTGAGTTTACCGAAAACAGATTCAATCTTTTCCCAAGCTTATTCAGGGTCATCAATTTCTTTAACATGGAACCTTAAATCAGGAGAGATGGAAATTACAATTAGTCCACATTCTTCATCACTCTTATTAGCCCATTTTAATTTCTTATCATCTTCAATGGGTTCTTTTTCCTTTCCCAAGGTAATCAGGTACAAGCCTTTACTTCTTAATAAAGCTTCCATATGAGATTTCAATTGGGAGTAGTTGGTGCTAGTAAGACAAAGATTACTGGAAGAATCCATATTAAATATGTAGATAATATGGATTTAAAAATTGAAACTAATAATATGGATGGAAAGATCTCGAAAAATTATGCGGTTTTAAGAAAAACAACACTAAAAACGGACTTCAGATGTGAAAGTTATGCCCTTTTTAAAAATGGAATAATGAGTAACCAAAGGACCACATGGTGGTATAAGTTTCTTTATGAAGTGACCCACTTTTATAAAGATAAGTGGGGATCACTTTTACAATGAAGTTATTTTATAAAATAAAAGGTGCATGCAAAATAAATAACTCTAAAATAAAATATCAAAGCTACTTATAGTGATTCACTTTTATACTTGAAGTGAAATACACTTTACAATTTTAGCATGAACTTTTTCAAAAAAAGGAACAAAAGAGAGGCTTGAACTCAAGACCTCTTACTTAATAAGACAAATTTTAACCAAATGGTCTACCAAAATGTATTGTATTTTTTAGGAAGAGGATTGGATTTGTTGTTTTTTTCGACCTTGGAGAGCATGCTAAAAAAAATTATTTTCACA
>JASDQU010362681.1:0-11726 GCA_032191745.1 Picea mariana
TATTTTATTTATGTCGGCTTTAGGCCATTAGTTGTAATTATACCTCCTAGTCTCCTATATATACCAAGGAGACATTTTCATTTTGAATCATCTTGTACTTGAAAATTTAAGTGGGGTAAAAGGAGGTTGCCCCCTCAAAGAGGCTTATTATCTGAAATTATCTCTTTTTCAAGGCTTTGAGTACTTTTCCTGAGGTTTTTCTATGTTATATTGATGTTTGGTTCTTAACATTCTAAAAGACGTAAAGTTAATAAATGTGGTACATATATCTCCACCTCCCATACTTGTGATTATCTAATTATGAGTATTGAGTCAAACCCAAATGTCACAGGGAGTCCCTCGACTCCTATATCTTATGTGATTAGTGGGATCTCTTTGACTCCTTTAGCCTCGATAGTTGGGGGGTCAGAGATCCCCGCCTCTACTACTACCCAACCTATGGGTTCTACTCAACCCATAGGAAAGAATCCTTTCGGATCTCTTTTTGGTATGCCAGGTTATAATTCTCAGTCAATATCTTCGGTCTCTAATCCCTTTTCTTTTGGTATGCCAGGTTATAATTCTCAGTCAATATCTTCGGTCTCTAATCCCTTTTCTTTTGGTATGCCCAACATGACATCACAACTCTCATCCTCCATTCCAACGGTTAAAGCGAATCCTAGTTTTGGACCTGGGGGCATGGCTCCTTCGTATGCTCCTATCTCGTTTGGTGGAGGCCATATTCCCCAGATGAATCCTACAGTTGGAGGTTGGCATCCTCTTTCTTCCGAGCCTAATCCTAGTCTCAATGATCCTGGATGGAGTGCTCAACCAAGCAGACAAGTTACTTCCTATATTTTGTCCTTTATCCCCTCTTCTTCCATGCCGGTTCAGATAAATGCATTTATTATGGAGAATCCCCCTCTGTCCTCTAGATTTCCATCCAAAGGGAGTCAGTTTCACACTATGGTAAACCCCCATCCTGGAGCCCCTTCCATTGGGGGAAACGTATATAACCCTCATTATGCCATTTCTGCGGGTATGGTGCCCATACAACCTTTTATGAATCAGTTTGGAGGAGGATATTGTCCTACCAGACAGGGCCATGGAATATACCAGAACCCTGGATGGACTGCAATCCCTCCATTTTAATCTTTCCCGGGAGCATGGGCTCAGACGCCGCAACCCTGGATCCCTTTTCTGGCCATGTTTAATCTGCCAGATTTGTCAAAATTAATGAATGACCATGTGCATCATGATCCGTTATTTCCCCGCATCCCCACCAAGATTCCTTCAGACATTCCAAAATTCGAAGGCAAGACTAGAGAGGATCCGGGTGATCATGTCACTACTTTTCATCTTTGGTGCTCGTCTAACTCCTTTAATGAGGATTCTATTCATTTGAGGCTATTTCAACGCACCCTCATGGGGGTCACTCTGAAGTGGTATATTGAGCTACAGAGGGGAACGTACGGAAAATTTAATCATATGGTTTTGGTCTTTCTCAACCACTTCCAGTTGTCGATTCGTTACAATGTCGGCATAGAACTTTTGTTGGCCCTCCGCCAAGATAAAGCCACACATATCTCAGACCATATCCAAGAGTGACATAGACAAAAGAGGTTGATCAAAGCCTACATTCCTCTAGAGTTTCTGTTGGAGTGGTTCCTCAAGTCCTTATTGCCTTGAATTTCGAAGGATGTCTCTACATCCAGAGTAACATCTGAGGAAGAAGTTATTTTCAAAGCCTAGAAATTGGACCTCATATATGCTCAATCTGGTATGTTGTATGAAATTATTCATGACGCGTCACGGTCTAACTATGACCCTATACAAAAGCATGGGCCTCATGTCAATTGCATCATAGCCTCTACAAATGCTAAGTCTATAGATTTGGTGATGAACCAGTTGAAAGATTTGTCTCTAATCCATCATGTAGCAGGACAAGCTTCGGCTTCATCCTACACTCCCACTTAGTCGACAGATGTGCATTCTGTACAGTCATCAACTAACCCAAATGGTAACCAACAACCAGGAGGGAATAGAAGGAAAGGACAAGGTAATAATCATAAGGGTGGGAAAAATAATAACAAAGCCAAGGACGACACTAACAATGATAGATTGAATATCAATGTTGGTGAGGGAAAGAAAGAAAAACAAAAGTTGAAGTTTCCTTGTAAACTTTGTAAAGATGATCACTTTACCCACCTATGCCCCAAAATCGATCCTTGAGGCTCTTATCACAACCACCCGTTGTGCTAACAAATATGTTTCTGCATAATCATCACATGGCCTCTGGGACCTCCAAAACCGAAAATGCATCGAGCGGGAGTCAAAACCCCTCGGCACATGAAGGTGGCCATATATGTGTCAAAATGGTCAAGTCTTAGATTGATGTAGCCACTCGATCTTGTGATTACGATTCTTCACAGACTATTGTAGGTCCAGATTCTCCTCCTCCTCTGGAAACACCCTTGCAGATCAAAAATTCGGAACCTCCACCTCGTATTTTGAAAGGAGTATTAAAGCACTCTGCCCACAATCCTAATTTCATAGCTGCTCAAAACTATTCAATTGTCGAAGATCTGGGTCAAACCCCTTGTGCGATGTCGGCTTTGGAGGTGCTCTAGACATGTCCTTCAGAGAGGAACGCCTTGTTATCTACTTTAAGAGCTCTAGACCCGTGTGGCTCAAAGGTTATTAAGTTTTATGTCACGGATGTTAGGCCTCACTTACCTTACCATGTGGCCTTTCAAATCCATGTGGAGTACACAAAAATTACCATCAAATGCACTGTAATTGATGATGGTGTTGCGACATGCGTGATGTCCCTAACCTTTTGGAAAGCCATTGGCTCTCCGACTCTATCCCGATCTATGACTATGTTGACCACTTTTGGTGGGAGTTCATTCCAACCCCATGGAATTCTTCCCTCTTTTCTTGTCCAGTTAGGTGGAAAGACAGTGGAGGTTGATGTCGAGGTGGTTGATGCACCCCTCGACTATAATTTACTACTAGGGCATAATTGGACTTATGCCATGAAAACAATCATGTCGTTCGTTTTCCGCACTTTATGTTTCCCTCACGAAGGGAAAATAGTGACAATTAATCAATTTGTCCTTTGCGCATGCTAGTACTAATGCATCAGTTGGACCTTCAGTCGCTGTGATCGACAATTCTTAGCAGGAAACTGAGGATGTTAGTGTCAGAATGTATTCCTTTCTCATGGGTAGCTTTTATTTTGTAGCACCAATTCATCACATTAATTCCATTTCCAATGAATCTTCGTCGTCAATGAGGTCCATTCATTTTCATACTTTGTATTTCAATGACCCTTGGACCCTACCTTCCCTGACTATGTAGTATGAAGGTCAGTCACACATTGGGATGGAAATGCCATTGTCAGCGACAGAAATTGTGTATCAGTCCAATCTTGATGCTACTGTTGACCCATATCCTTTCTCCTCACAGACGGACAAGGAGGATCATGTTCTAGAGCCTATATGGCCCATCCAATATTCTTGTTCATGTGATTGCATTGACGATACTTTACCCTCGGATGAAGCCATCTTATAGACTATGTATGGTCCTGATAAGCCTTGGGACGATATGCATCATTGCTCCCATTTCCTCCCAGATATTTTTAGGATCGAACATGATGACTTTAGGTCTACCTTGAGTAAGATGGTCGGTCACGATGTGGTTCCTTTATATACGCATGGTATTTGTGCCAAAGGAAACATGGCGAATATTACTCCTACCATCACGATTGACATCTCTCGAATTCCTGGAAAAACTAAGAACGTATATATCGGTGTGGATTGTTCACCTGAAGAAATTCAGATCTACACCGATCTCTTCAAAGAATTTGTGATGTATTTGCTTGGTTAAGTATATGTTGAAGTATCAACATTTAATTGAACAATTTGTAAGTAGCTATGTTGTTTAACTTCCCTAGTTTTATAATTAATGGATTAGTAAGAAATCTTTATATTAATTATATTGATTATGCTTTATCATGGTGTACTAAACACGTGGGAAACAAAGTATGGAGAGGAGCCAACATAAGATATCTTGATACACATAATGAGGCTTATCTTCAAAATCATGTGTATTGTTTATGAATCACTCATTGCTATGGTACGCTTTTTTATTTACACAATCATGTATATTCTACTATATAAATGTAGATTTACTTATTACACTTTATTTCTATGTTTGTAGGTGGAACATGAACAGTTGGAACGTCATAAACAAGTTGATCGTGAAAACATTTGTTTAAATAACCAAAGTATAATATCACCTACAACTGATCAAGAAATGAGGGATGCACACAACTCGAGCGATGACAACAGTTCAAGTGATGAATGACAATCAATATAATTGAATGTTACTGCAAGTTGTATGTTTTGGAATATATATTTGATAAAATCAAGGACTTTGCTTGATATTGTGAAAATAATGTCCCAATTGCATGACAACATGTTACCAATAAGTGTAACAATTACATATTGGTTCGATTTTGATTATTGAGACCTTTACGTTGTCTCATTTTGTATGATCGCAAGTCTCTTATCCATATATAATAAAATGGGTTTCCTATTTTATTGCATTGTCAAATGTTGTAGAATGTTGTGTTGTTGGTTAATTAATGTGTGCATGATTTACATCGTTGCAATTAATATAGGTATAATCCATTGGATATCACATTATTGCAATCATTATATCAAAATACAATAATAGAAATATAAAAAATATTTGATTTTGAGATGATTAACTGAAAATTTGTAAAAAAATAATTAATTAAAATATATACATATAGGTGCATTCATATGAACTCACAAAAATGGTGGGTGAAATATTATAGAAGTTGTTTCTTTTTAAGGAGTTATATGCAGCGATGCATATTAATTATACTAAAGCATCGGTGCATATTAACTATATTGAAGCACCACTGTATATAACATGCGATAATATATATTGTTTTAGAATTTTACGATGTGCATGTCATAGGTACGCACCAATTATCTAAATATAATAAAGGCAATGTTGCTTTAAATAACATAAACAAATTGGCTCTTTAAATATAATACAAGCATCGATGCTTTGTATGTAATAAAAGCATTGGTGCTTTGGAACAAAGAATGATGTTGACATCTCACCTCAAATATTTGAAATTTCAGTACCTTTCAGTGCGTGGGGTAATACAGGGACTAACACATACGAATTATACAAGCATTAGGACGAACATAAAATAAATGTGCATTGGTGCATTAATAAACTTAGAAAGCTTCAATGTTGCATACACAAACAATGCAGAACCGATGCGTAATAATTATAAGAGCATCAGTGTTGCATATAAAAAATGGGAATCTGGGGCGTAATAAGTATAAACTCATCGATGCCTTTTCGTCTATGAACACATAACTATAAACACATCAGTTCCTTTTCATTTATGAACACATCGAGGTATTTTATGTAATGGTGCACCAATGCCTTTTCGTTTTATGTACGCACTGGGGCATTTTATTTAATGGTGCATCGATGCCTTTTCATTTTATGTACGCATCGGGCATTTTTTGTATTGGAAAACCAGTGCATTTTAGTTTTATGTACATACCGGAGAATTTTATGAAAGGTTGTGCTAGTGCATTTTAGTTTTAAGTACACATTGTTGCGTTTTGACAAATTATAAAAGCACAAAAAAAAAACTCCGCTACAACCTCCGCCCACCCAAATTTTTTTAGTTATATGGAACATATGTTAAAACCTTCATTAAAACCTCCGCAAACAATAGAGGAGATTGTAGTAGATATTTTTGTTTTAATTTTTCCAAATTTTGTAACACCAAAAACTTTCGCTAGAAGGTGTTCTCCTTGTAGTGTTCATAAGTGAGATTGCTTCACAATATTGTTTTTCATCGTCTCTTCCCATCCCATGAAACACGAGAATTCTAAGGTTCGAATCCTGATTCGCCATCTTTTAACTGGAACTTGATCTTCCTGATTGATTGCTATTGATTACTATTGTTACTAACAAATCTTGCAAATTGTCAATGACTTCAGTCTCTACTCCCCTGGTTTCTTCTACATCTCTTGCTTATGAAGTTTCTTCTTCTACTTCTCTCACCTCTACACTTTCTTCTTCAGTTCTTTCTAGGTTAAAAATGTGTGAGGGGGGTGGTTCAAAGAGGGGGTTCGTCCACACTATCTCATCTTCTTTGTTGTTGGACCCAAAAGAGCTTCATATCTTGAGTCATGCAAGCCTCCTTCCAACAACCAAGATCTATTCACTTTCTTGGAGTGCGCCTCCATCACTATCTTCCATGCTACTATCACTACTAGTATGTGCCTTATCTTCCTCTAACTCAACTCCATCTCTCATCAGCCAAGGGGATTTGACCTCATTCTCTATAACTCTTCTACTACTTTCTCCAATATCCTCTCTTGATACCTCTTTTTATATGTTGTGTTTGTTCGATGGCCTCTATTCTTCTGCACTTCTCTCTCGCACATATATTTCTTCTGCCCGCCTTTCTGGCATGGCTTCTCTTCTCTTCATCTTATATCTTACTACTTGTTCGTCACCCCTTGCTCTCCCTTCTTTGCTATTCTACTCAACTTGCTTCATTGTTCTTCTCACGTAGTGTTTAAGTCTTTTTCTTCTCTGTTCTTCTAGGTTCATTCTCTCTTTACCTTATCTCATCTTCTTCCCCCAACTTTTCATCCCCCCCTCCACACATGGGGTTTACATTTCCATCCTATTGGGCTTCATGCACATTAGACCCTTCTCCATGAATAAAATTTTGATCCATAGCGATATTTCTTATAACAACCTTCTTCTAGGACCGGCTGCAAGCTTTCTTTCTGGCATGCTAAAATATATGTTGCATTCAGCAACAAACTCCATGATATATCCTTCTTTCACATGATCAAACTAGAAATCGGTGGCTTTGTTCCATTTGTTGTCCACAAATTTCAATCAATTTATTGCTTCTTGGTCCCAAACCAATGGTTCTTGGGCTCGCCACACGGAGTTAATATTTGTATGTCTCTTTACCCATTCATCTAATAAACAAGGAAACTCAACAAAGAAAATTTCATGCAGATCTGCATATATGTGCCTTTGTTTCCTTCTTTTGAGGTTGATTTGTAGATCCTTGGTCTCTCGTCACGCAAACTTGTCCTCCTTCTCAGAGATCCATTCTTTTATTTATTTCCTAGAAGGTTGCCACGTCATGTCCTTACTCCACCATGTAGCACAAAATCTTCATGTCCCAGCAACATAACCAATTGTTGGCTCAAGGTTTCAAACCCAAGGTTCGAAAAGATTTACCAACAAATACCCTATTTGCATTGACATATTCAATATTTAAGGACTAATAAAGGTTTCACTCGAGATGCACATGAGAATCATAGAGACTGAATGTTTATCCATTGCATGAAGGAATAACACAAACATGAAACACTTTATAGTTGTGCATTAGATATTATTCATTCATAGAAGTAACACACAATCTAACATCTATAAAAACATACATTCATAACAGAGTACATGATAGGAAGTATAAACTTGGGCCTCATGCCTTCTTTCATTAATCACAGTGAAGCATTTAGATACATGGAAGGTCACAGCCTGCGCAGAGATTCATTAAGATTGAACTAGAGATCAGAGATCTAGATCTTGATCTACTTTCTCTCTTTTGGTCCACTTAAAGATTGTAGTGTCCCCAAGGCCGAGCCCCATTGTAAACCATGTTTTGAAAGGAATTGTAATTATGTTTTATAGGCTGGTGAGCCAAGTTTTGTATAAGCTGGTAGGCTTATGTGTTGATAGGCCAGGAAGCCTAAGTGTTGGAGGCTGGGAGCCTGCTGATGTATTTGTATATATATATATGCAGAATGATTAATAAAATATAAACACCCGCCAGGTGCAGACCGACCACGATGAATGAGTGAAGGGGGACCGAGCATCCACAGAATGGGTAAGGGATTAGGGGCTAAGTGTGGAGTCTAGAAGGCTTAAGCCTTGGAAACAATATTTTAATATTATTCCAAAAGATATGTTTTAACCTAAGTCCTTTTGAATGACATGTGATTTCCAAATGGTGGGAAGCAAGCACGTTACCAGAACGCATGCAGTCGCATGGGCGACAGTGTCAACCATGACCATGCAATAAAATCCATGTGAGTCGCGATGAGCCGTGTTGGGGGTTCTCTTCTCCAGTTCGACTCACGAACTGCCAGGAGGAACAGATCTGACCCCGACAGAAACACCCCGCACATCTTCTGAACCGTTTGAACCTGCATTGACCGTTGCGTGGATTGTCTGTCACGCATTCCCGACACCAGAGCATGAGTCTATCCTAGGCAAGACGGATGGGAACGCCATTCGGCCGAGGGGGGGGGGGAGGCTGGGTAGTTCCCTGCGAAAATTGTCCCTGGAGCAATTCTGGAAATCAACACGGTGAGACACAATTGCCATTGTTGAGCTTGTTTCAAGAGGTCCGAGTCTGTAATCCTGGTTGACTGTGTAGACAAGCAGAGATGGACTGCGCGTGAATTGTTGTTCAGTGCAGGTGGTAATTGAGCCTGTGTGTGATCTCTCTCTGGGTGAGGGAAGTGGATTTTGTTGGAAGAGGTTCTTCCAGAGAATGTCTAGCACCAGCTTCAGTCTCTGAGACTTCCTGATCTGGCCTGTTACTGAGGCCCAGAGAGGGAGGTTAGCACTGATGGACTGTGCTTATGAAGGTGTATACTCTCGGGCCGAACAAGCATGTGGGGAAGGGGGGACTGGGAGTAGTGGGCATAAGATGGCATCCTGGGGAGAATCCTCCCAGATTCTAAGTGTGGTTTTCTCTGTAACCTCAGCCTAGTTAGGATTCCTTGCCTTGGGGTGGAGCTCGGTCCCAGCTCGGGGGTGACCCACTGTTGAGCTGATGAACAGTGTGGTCTAAGGCTGGGAGGTTCATGGAAGGCCTGCACTTGGTTGGTGGATTTCACTATTGTTACAAGATAAGTGTTTATCTATGTTTTATCACGTTCTATCAATATGCTTTGTATCTCTGTGTATTAAAATGATCATGCAATCTGCTGAGTATTGTGATTAATGTATGTGCCATGGATTATTATGGTAAAATGTTCCTTATGAGTACTCTAAGATTTAAATGTATTTCACTGTGTAGATGTATGTGATTAACTTATGAATGAGTATGTGTTTCCGCTTTGTAACACCTGCACGGCATCTGACTATAAGGGGGTGTTACAAATTGGTATCAGAGACTCGGTTTCGACACTGAGCCTAGATGGGCTAGAGGAGCGGTCTTTAGACGAAGAATGTGAAGGGAAATTGAGTCAGGAGGACCAGTTTCGGACCCTGGTGTGCTTCGAAACGTCAAGGAGACACTTGACAAGTTTTATTAAGAACTCGGGAAGTTTAGTGGTGCAGTGAAACTACAGCCGATGTGGTCTATGGCCACGGGGAGACAGGTCTCTACACCAATGGTGTTAGAACCTTAGAATCTGTCTGGGAGGGAAGGCGAACCCTTGTAACCATTAGATCTAAAGAATGTGCACAAGGATTAAAATCCCTTTTGAATTGGCACAGGAGTGTGGAAATCGCGATACACGAAATCTTGAGTTAAGTTAGAAACCGTCTGAGCCGTCAGATTTCAGTTGGGAAACCCGACAGCCATTGGATCTGTTGGGAGATGCCCGAAGGATAAAACCTTAGTAATTAGGGGCGAAAACTCTGAACTAGCGAGACTTGATCTGGACTGTTCGTTTGGGATCGGACGCGTGTCACGAGATTACCCACATCGGGGACTCGGGCACCGGACGTTGGAAGAGGAAATCATTCGACTTCACGAGTAGCGAAGAGGCGAGAGCTCCATGTTGTGGGGCCTGGCTGACGTCATATCGGGATACCAGCACTCGAGGACGGTGTGGGACCACAGGAGTCGGCAGGCGGCCAGGTGGCACATCGCCTCTCTGGAGCTCGTAAGTAGAAGAGCCAAGAATTTGGTGTCAAGGATCGCGAGGCGCGAGGACACAAAACGGTGAATTCGCGAGAGAATCGCAACCGTCCAGCTGAGGAGGACAGGTGGCAGCAATCGCGAAGTCAGTGAAGCGCCGAAGAGATCCAAGATTCGGGTCTCGCGAACTCGGAAGTTCGCAGGGTGAGGACCCATGAGTTGGAAGCTCCAAGTCACGAAGTCACGAAATTGTGAGGAACAAGGACAACCGTTGGATCCAGATCACGAGAGGACCGTTGGATCAGGAACCCCATCGCCTATCGCGCGTTCGGAGGTTGAAAGAAGTCATTCTCGACTTCACGAGTAGCGAAGCACCGAGAGCCGTGCACGAGGACACGGGGCAGGACCACAAGGTGGGCCTGGGTGGCTGACGGGCGAATACACATCGCCAGAAGGAAAGGAGTCAACGCTCCATTGACTTCTCGCGTCTCGGGGATTTGCGAGATAAGAGCATGGGAACTCGACGTTGAAACTCGCGAAGGTGCGAGTAGCGAAGAGTGCTAACACTGAGGCTTAGACCTAGGCTACGGTCATGCGTAGCAGATGCTAGCAAGGAGGGAGCCATGCCCGTGTCGCATCTCGGGTATCGGAGGTTAGAGTAAATGAGTCGAGGGTCCTCGACTCACGAACTCGCGAGATCGCGAGTTGCGAAAAGGGTAACTTGGGTTTCGTATATTTAACTGTCGGATCTTCGTGGACCAAGATTTCGAAGTTACGAAGTCCTAGAAATTACCTCAATTGCAAAGAAATGAAAGAAATACATAATACTTCCAGTACAAGAAACTTATTAAAACGAAATGTCTTTTATTTTGTTCGAACTGGCTTGTAAATATTGTGGATTGTTCGCGAAGTCTAATGGCCTGACAAATCACGAATTCAATTGCACAGTGCGTGTGCAGAGCTCAACAAGGCCAGAACTCCAGTTAATCAACGCCGAGTATGGAGTGGGGAAGAGTGCAAATTACCCCTAAAATGAAAGACGAACAGGAAGGAAAGTATGTTAACCTGGGGGTCGAAGGATCGAACTCCAATGGGCACGGAAAAGAGATGGATAAGGAAGAACATATGATGCAACTCATTGAAAGATTGCATAAATATGCCCAAGCTCGCCTAGCTGATAGCCGAAAGCTCCTGAAAATCCGGGATCGGTAGGGTGAATTCAATTTGAAAATGTTGAAGAGCATGGAAATAATAGAGAAGAAACTCGAGAAAGGAAGAGACTCAAGTACGATGGGGAGTCGCAGAACTCATGGAAGAATAAGTAGATCGAGGAGTGGCGGCTGACATCACAGTCACTCCCAAAGACATTCTGACAATAAGACACACAGTAGTTCAAGCCCATCACCTACCAGAAAACATCGGAAATCTGGAAGGGAGGAATTGAAAGGAGAGATGAACAAGATTAAGCCTCCAACATTCGATGGAGAACATAAAAAGGAGAAAGATGTCGAGACATGGTTGTTGGGCATGAAGAAAGACTTCCAACTACAGAATTATTCTGCCCGTGCAGAAGGTAGAATTGCAATGTACCAGCTGAAAGGAAAAGCATCCATGTGGTGGAATCAGCTTGTGCAGGTGCAACACATCAGAGAGAAAGAGGTCACTTGGAAGGAATTTAAGAAGTATTTCGAGAAGAAATACTTGACTAAAAGATACTATGACAGAAAGATGAGGGAGTTCTTCGAACTCAAGTTGGGCAGTATGACCATTGATG
>JASDQU010362686.1:0-11708 GCA_032191745.1 Picea mariana
GAAAAGGAACAACATCATTATGAACATGTAAAAGACAGAGTCTGTGTGATGAGACAAAATGGGAGTATGGAACGGAAAAAGGTGTGAATTGTAGTTATTTGTCATGATTCCTGCTTCGTAAATGACTTTTCATACAATAAAGAAAAACTAACCACTCAGTTGGAAAACTATGTACAATTATGTACAATATAAACAAAATACATCATTTATGGGGTTGGGGTGGGTGGGTTACCTTCCCAGCCAGCCAGAATCTGCACAATAGAGTCTTTACTTACTTCTTGATAGAAATAATATTTTGAAGGTGGTTGGTGGTAAAGTCGCAGTTGGTGTCCATTGACCAGAAAGGGTGGTCCAGACCCATCAATGGTGCTCAAAGTAAGCGTGCCATTATCATGGACTCCGTTAATTTCATACGGCCCTAGCCATCGTGTCTGTAATTTCCCAGGAAAGTCCTAAAATATGGAATCATAGAGAAGCACCCAATTGCCTTTCTTGAATGATTTGTTTTTTATATGCTTGTCATGCCAGGTTGCTCTCTCCTATTGAATAACAGTTGTGCGCTCCACAACAGACACACATGCTTCATCCAATTCGTTGAGTTGTTGAAGGTGTCGTTTATGTGCTTCTATAATATTTAGTCCAATTTCCTGGGCCATCCTTAGGGTCTTGATCTCGAATTCAATTGGGAAGATGGGTTCTTTACCATAGACTAGGTGGTAAGGAGAGTAGCCAGTGGTGTTATGCCAAGTTGTACGATAAGCCCATAAGGCATTGGGGAGATCAGTAGCCCAATTATGTCGGTTTGTTGAGACAGTCTTCGTCAGGATCGCCTCTAGAACCTTATTGGTGATTTCTACTTGCCCATTTTCCTGTGGGTGGTATGGACAGGTAACTCTGTGCTTAATGTGATATTTTTCCAGGGTGGAGGTGATTCTATGGCCTGTAAATTGTGACCCTCCATCAATGATTACTTTTCTGGGTGGTCCATACATTACAAACAATTTGAAAAGGAATTTGATGACTACTTCTTCTGTTGCATTTGGTAAAGCATCCACCTCTACCCATTTGGTCATGTAGTCCATTGCAACGAGAATATAGGCCTTTTGATTTGACTTTGGGTTAAAGGGGCCAACAAAGTCCAACACCCATCTTTCAAATGGTTCTATGACTACTTGTGCTCTTAAGGGAATTTCATCAGCCTGACCTAGTTTCCCCATCCGCTGGCAGCTGTCGCATGTTTGAACATATTTCTTAGCATCTCTGAATATTAAGGGCCAATAATAGCCCATCTGTAGGATTTTGTGTCCAGTCCTGCAGTCCGCAAAATCCCCCCCACAAGGTTCATCATGTCCTGCTTTCAGTATGTCATAGATTTCATCCTCTCATACGCATCACTAGATTTGGAGATCATCTCCTGTGTGGAAAAGATATCCGTTGATCCAAGTGAATCATGCACTACGCTGGACGATCAAACTTCTTTCCTTTGATGATACTGTTAGCGATAAAAAATGCATTGGCATTTTTGAAAGAATGATGCATAATATTGTAGGGAATATTTGACTAGCTTCCTAGGCTCCAAATGAAGATTTGAAAGCACCATTGGAAAGATTAGGATTTGTAGATGTCGATCAACTATTCAAGAATGAAAAACGGGCTCTGCATGACTGAGAAATTTGATTTTGAAAAAATCTGCGCTTTCACCAGCTAACCCGTCTTGAATTTTTCTAGTTAGCTGGTGAAAGCTCCGCCTTTCACCAGCTAAGGAGAAGATTTTCTGGTAAATTAGTTGGTGAAAGCCTGTCACGACTGATGCCTAATCTTTTAGGGAATATTTGAATATCTTCCTAGGCTCCAAATGCAGATTTGAAAGCACCATTGGAAAGCTTAGGATTTGTAGATGTCGATCGACTATTCAAGCATGCAAAACAAACTCTCCATGACTGAGAAATTTGATTTTGAAAAAATCTACGCTTTCACCAGCTAACCCATCTTGAATTTTGCTAGTTAATTGGTGAAAGCTCCGCCTTTCACCAGCTAAGGAGCGGATTTTCGGGTAAATTAGCTGCTGAAAGCCTGTCACGGCCAGAATAGACAAATTTTTGCCCAGATTAGGATTTTTTGGGTTAGAATGGTTTGAAACCATTTCAAATGGACAAGTGTTGAATTATCAAGTCTAATTCAACAACTAGTTTGGAAAGGGAAGTCAAAAAGGAGTTTTGTGACTAAGTTTTTGTCAATTTTTAAGGAAAAATATCAGGGATGAACAAGCACATCACCCAATTCGAATTCTATCTTCATGATATCCAGCTAAGGAGCCTTGGAAGGCTGATCTCCACTTCATCAACTGTTCAACACATTCAAAGGACCAGCACATAGGGATCATCCTTATTCTGAGGGTCTATCCCTATCTTTTTGTAAATACAGTTTTTGTTTACTGTTTTTAGATAAACAGATCCATAGTTTTAGAATCTGAAAACTGATTGTAAAAGGCTATAAATGCCTAGCTTTTCTAAGAGTCTAGGGGGGCAATCTAGGAGACATTTTTTGGCTATTGTATTAGACTCTTTATTCATAATAAAATCACAGTCCTCTTTTGTTTTCAATGACAGATTTTCTCATACTTTCATCATTCTGTACTTTATTTCGGTTTAGCTCAGCTTCTAAGAACTGTTATCTTCTTATTAAGCTCATGAACTTGAACTAAAGGTTTTCTTGCTATCTTGTATGACCCTGCACATTGTGTATTTGATTATCTAGACTAGTATTCTTCATATCCTATTCAGATTTTGTTGTCTGATCATTGAGTTCTAAAAGCATTGTCTTATTCGAATGTATGAAGTGGTCCTTTTCATCAGCTATTGAGTTATCCTATTGTTCCAAGCATACAAAATCTACCATATTCTTAAGTTACCAAGCATTCTTAGCCTACAACCCTAACGAGTTTCTTGGAGTGATAACAGATACATGTGTTGGTAATCTCCCTATTGCCAGATAATTTGCTACATCCACATACCAAGGTGGTTTTGTGTTGACAACAAAGAGATGCTCGTCTGGAAATTGATCCTCAGTTGTTAATGAGTCACCTATTTTTGGGAAATGGGAAAGGAAGTCTGCGACAAGATTTTCTCTCCTGAGTCGATATTTGATGGTGATATCAAATTCCTGCAATAACAATAACCATCGAGTGACCTGTCCATTAGTAATTGGTTTATTAGCTAGATATCTAATGGTAGAATGATTAGTATAGAGAATAATTGGATAGCCTGTTATATAATGACGAAATTTATTGATGGCATGTATAACAGCTAAAAATTCTTTCTTTGTTACTGTATAATTAAGTTCAACCGGAGTTATATTCTTTCTAATGAAATAAATGGCATAGGGTTTCTTTTCTTCTTCCTGTCCTAGAACAGCGCCTATGGCAATGTCTGAGGCATCAGTGGAGATTTGAAATGGTATCTCCCAATTTGGTCCTCTCAACACTGGCGTTGTTGAGATCAATTTCTTGAGCCTTGAAAAAGCCATGTCACATTTGTCAGACCATTGGAATTCTACATTACTAGTTAAAGCATGTAAGGGGGCAACAGTTTTTGAAAAAATTGGCATAAATCTACGAAAATATCCTGAAGCACCAAGGAAACTACGTACCTTAGTTTTTGTGTGTGGAGTAGGTAGATTAAGTATTACCTCAATTTTTACTGGATCTACTCTAATTCCATCTGCAAAAATGTAATGCCCTAATACCACACCTTATGTCATCATCATGTGACATTTTTCGTGGCTTAAGCATAACCTGGTAGTGATGCATTGTTCTAATACCTTCTCCAGATTAGTCAAGGCCTGATCGGAATCGTCACCATACAAAGTAACGTCATCCATGTAGACTTCGAGCCCTTTTCTAATCACATCACTAAATATGCTCAGAATGGCCCTTTGGAATGTAGTTGGGGCATTATAAAGTCCGAAGGGAAATACTTTGTATCCAAAGGTACCCCAAGGGCATGTGAATGTCATTTTATCTTGATCCTCTGGGGTAATCTGGATCTGATTGTAGCCGCTGAAACCATCTAGGAAAGAGAAGAATTTCTTCCCTGCCAAGGTATCCAGGACCTGATCGATGAAGGGTAATGGAAAGTGGTCTTTTTGAGTAGCTTTGCTAAGTTCCCTGTAGTCAACACATATTCGCCACTTCTCGTTTTCCATCTCTTCTTTAACAATATCTCTGAGGTGGGGGTTCAATCTTCTTTGCGGTTGTCGAATAGGTCGAGAGTCTTTCTCAATATAAATGTGGTTTGTGCAGAGTTGTGGGTCAATACCTTTCATATCAGAGTACTCCCAGGCAAAATCTTGTTGGTATTTAGAGAGGGTTTGGATTAGCTTTTGTTGTTGTTGCTCTTCTAGGTTGGCATTAATGTTCAGAGACTTCCCTGGTGCGATCTCGATGGGTTTGTTGTTGTGGACAGCGGTAGTTGGAATTTGTTGTTCCATTAAATATTCCAGCGGGTCTCCCTATGCCTCATAGTCTAGAACAGCTTGGAGCATATGGCATGTTTGGTTACTTACAATGGTTGGGTTGTTAATAAACCCACTGATTACATCGTCCTCTAGCTGGTTCTTGAGCTTGAGGGCTTCCTCCATCGTGAGTGGGGGACGCAGATCCTTCTCTAGATATCATGGAGGTGGCAATTGCGGATATACGATCATTGGACTAGGTTTGGCTGGAGGATATAAGATGAGATTCCTTGTAACACCTCCTCTCACAATTGTCATTGTACCCGATCATCATCCTATGTATGCATCAGCTGTCGCGAGCCATGGTCTGCCCAATATCGGTGGATGCCCTTCGAGTCCACTTTTTGGGTTGATGATGAGAAAATCTGCGGAATATTCCCAGGAATCAAATGAAATGGCTATATCATGTAGTGTGCCGAGTGGTTTTACCACTGATCGATCGACCAATTGCAACATAATTGGGGTTGGGTCGAAAGAGTGAAATCCCAGGGCATTGCAGGTTTCCATAGTTAGAATGTTGATGGCCACCCCCAAATCAACTATGGTATTTGGAAAGGAACAACCCTGAATCTGTATTGTTACTATGGAGTTCCCTGGATCTGCATATTTGACTGGTGTTTCTCTACCCAAAATTAGATCAGATAAGGCTCCCACTACATGAACTGTTGATGATGAATTTTTTATTTTTCTGGCGGGTTTCTTCCCACATAGCTCCCTGATTGTCTTTGCATAGATCGGTATGTCTTGCAGGGCTTGCAGGAGTGGAATTTTGATGTATAAATTCTTGAGTTCCCCTACAATGTAGAAGTCAAGATATACAGTGGGTTTCGCTATCATCAGTCTTTTAGGGAATGGAGGGGAGGGAATTGCATCTTTATCAGAGTCCTGTGATTTAATTGTGTTCCCCCCTTGCTCGATTTCTTCCATTATTACCACAGTTGAGGGTGTTATTGCTGGTTGTTTTTCATTCCCCTGCTCTTGGGGATCGTTATTTTGTTCAGGGGAAATTATACACCCTGATCTCAGCCGGAGTTCATTGCATCCTACTAAATTGATTTCCCCTTCTCCACTTTCCATAATCTGGACGAGCTGAGTTGATCTGTTATTGGGTTTTGGGTAGGGTTGGGCAAGCAATTGGCGACGTAATTGTGATTGGGGGTTTTGTGGCAATTGGAGTGGGGTCTGTAACGAGAGTTAGGTTTGAGAGGTCATCCCCATGGGGCGCTGCCAATTCTGATTCCAATTTGGGTTTTGGGCAAATGGGTTAGGCCATTGTGGAGGGTAGGTATTATTCGGGTTTTTCCAGGATGAGGTGGGGTATTGTGAATTGGGCCAATTGGAACTTGTAGTTGGTTGATTTTTCCAGTTGGGGTTTGTACCGGGCTGGTTTTGCCAAGTGGGAATTGCAGGTGGGTACTGTTGGGGCTACCAGTTCTGATTGGTAAATGGCTGGCCCTGCCATGTGATACCAAAATTCTGTTGTTGATTATACTGTTCAGGAAAGAAAGAGGAAGGGTCATGTAATGTATTTTGAGACTAGGACTGCCACTGATGACGTTGAGCCATCAGATATAATGGTTATGTTTCCTCTTCTACTTCTTTGAATACAAATTTCAATCCAGGGAGCGATGGGCATTCTTCCGTATCATGATCCTTGGCGCAAATAGTGCAAACCCAAACTATATCCAAGGGGCATTCTCTTGGACCTTGTTTCTTTCTGCACCTATGGCAAAATATAGCCAAGGCCTGCTCTATTTCTACCTTTTTTTAGGTCCTTGGTTCTACATTAGTCTTCATATTTTAACAAGAAGGTTTGTTTCATCTGATCCCAAAAATCGATGGTTCCACCTCCCAATCCCATAAATCAGCGTAAGGTTTCTCCCTTCAAGGTAGAGGGGAACAATTTTAATTTTTAGGGTTCAGAGGTGTAATCATACCCTCTACATAGGACGTCAAATTCAAATAGGAATGCGTCAGGGTCTTTTGAAATCAATCCATGGAAGGTTGGAAGGTATTGTAAGGGGGTTGCTTTCATAGGGGCATTGGCAATTGGGTCAACTATTGGATATTTCAGCATGGATTTATGGGGTCGTTGTTGATTTGGTTGTGCCATTTGATCGGAAATGTGCCAGAAATTTTTAGGAGGTTCTTGATCCGGGTATTCTATTTGAAATAGTTGATTATTTGGTCTTTCAGGAAGTTTGATTGCACTCCCTTTATCTAGAATTTTGAATATTCCTTCTTCTCTTGCAGGAGGCTCAGGGTCGGGTGGTGGTGGTGGGTCTGCCCTGGCAACCCCGCTAGTTTCTCCTACTCCTTCCTCCAGATTATTAGAGATTCCCTCTTCTAAAGGTTTGAGTGGTGGGAGATTTGTGCTCTGAAAGCTTTGCTCAGTCCCTTCAGTTTTGTTATGAATCTCAGCATGGGCCATAGTTGGTGAAACTACTGCCTGAGGGATTCAGATGGATCCTTTTCTAGGTCCAACCGAAGCTTGGGATTCACTCTTTTTAATGATTTTGTCTATGAAAGTGCTTCTTCCAAGGATCATTGGACCCTAGTTTTTTTTTTTTTTTTGGTGGGGGTTTTGGTTTTTCAAGATCCTTCTTTCTAGTCATACACACTTCACAGAACAACAAAATAAATTTCAAAAAAATAAACACCTATGAAACCTTTTAAGTGTCAACTGGAGGTAAGCGTTGGCATAAGCATTTTACTTATTACCTGCGTAGGTTCTTACCTTCCGTCTTTAATACCTGGTCCTCCAGAGACACAACTTATGCTACCTTTAACATTCTCCCCGGCAATGGCGCCAAAATGTTGGGCTCTAAAGATGTCTTAAAAACAACCTAAGTTTAACATTAATTTATCAACCCAGGGATTCATCTTTTATCTCAAGAATATCGGCAAAGTTTATGTAGGTAGCCTAAAATCATGTAGCTAAACCAAACCTGAATTCATCAACAATTGAGTTCCTCAAATGTTCACCAAAGACTCTGAAAACCAATGGAATTGAAATCAAATTACTAGAATGTTGTGAAATGAAAAGGAACTAACTATTTTATTTGAATTCACTTAACTATAAAGCAGTAATTGAATCTAAGAAAGGACTTGCAGAATTAATCTATCAATTATGAATTTGAATCACTGGAAAGGAAATAACGAATTATTCTATCTATGGAAAGAAACAACAACTGTATTCTAATCGAAAAGGACAGCTAATGTAACTTTTACCGAAAGGAACAACTAATGTAACTTTAACTGAAAGGAACATCTAATGTAACTTTAACCAAAATGAACAACAATTGTAAATCTAAGGAAAAGGAACAACGCAGATGAAAATGTGAGGAACTCTTCAAGTGATAACTTTAGAAATGGAAATCATAATGGCAATCATTAATACTTAAAGGAAATGTTTGTCTTCTGCAAACAATCATCAATTCATTAACACACTTATGCAATTAAAAGAGATATGAATCATAAAACATAAATCAAACTTCGAAATAATACAATTACAAAACAAGACAATAGCTCCTTCAGACTCGGCCCTCGGTCTTCAGAAGTACTGCTACGAGAAACTCAAAACGCAGGGATGATAGAAACACTCAAAACTTTCATTGATTCCATAATTGGTGAAACATTTACAACAATTGCTTGCGCAGAGCAATTCTCTATTCTGAACCCTTAAAATGTGATTTCTTCTATATCCTTTTTTTGAACCTATTACCCTCTTATATATTACAATGGTCTGGGTAAATCAAGTTATCCTGAGGATCGAAATATCCTCAAGATTGTTTTACTATTATAAAGTTACATCATAGAGAATTGATTATCTCAAAAACTACTTTGCGCCTAAAAAGTCTTCAACTCCCAATAGCTCATGCATACCCAAATCTCTTTGGTTATCTTTGACAGCTATTTTATCCAATTCTGCAGCAAAATCAAACCATTCCAATCATCATTTAGAATCTATTTAATAAAACTTCAATAACAAATCTAAGAGACATATTAATCATGTTCTTTCCTATTTATCCCTAATTATTTGAAAAGTCAATCAGAAAGATATCATAAATTGTGGGCAAAAGGGAGATATTTATACCTTTTTCGTAACCCAACACTCAACATTCCTCCTTTCCTTGGCCTGCACCCAGTGTTAAACGTGGATATCCTTCGCCCTTATTTCCCACCATTATTGGACACCTCGGACGTAGAAGAGCAACTGACACCAACAAAGATCAACCCCAACTGCTTACAACAAGCATCCATAGATCATATTGTGGACACACAGATCAAGGGCACTCGACAACAAAGGATCCAACTTTATCGAGTCGTCAAAGCAGGGCATCTCCTGCACCAAGGCAAGTGGCTCACCCAGGGCCAAATTCAGCAGAAATTTCCTCATCTAATGGGGGAACTCAACGCAATGGAGAACATTTTTTACTAATGAGGGAGGATTGATATAGGTGGATATATGTGGCCACCCACCTCTTCCAACTGGCTCAAAACAATTTTCTGACAATTTTGGCAATTTAGTATTTTTAACAGTTTTAACTTCCAGGGCCATTTTGAGGGCCTCAATGAATGTTTTTAGGGATTGAAATTCTTAATGATAGCGGAAGGCATGATTGATCCCCCAAAATGAATATCATCGACGATACCTTTCCAACGGGCTATCATACGCCTAAAACGAAGATCATATGCAAAAGTCACGACCCCGGGAAGTTGCCATACTAACTTACCCAGACGGGGCCCACATGACTTTTGGCGCTTCATGTAATAGGGTTAGGTTTTTGGATGTCTAGGGTTTTTGGCATTCCTGTTCATTTTAAAAATTCCTTTAAAGCCTCACTGTAATCATCTTATTGCGAATGAGCATAGATGTCCCATCTATTCTCAGAGATAAGCCGCCACCATTCCAACAAGCTTGTTTTCGTTGCATTTTACAGTTTCTGCTTATTTCATTATTGAATAGAAAACCAATTTTACTGTATCTCTGTTATTTTTTGTTAAGCACCTATTAATAATTTGTAGTCATTTCATTCTGCTCATAAAATCCGGATCATGAGCTCGATTTTGGAGATTTGAGAGTTGCGAGCCTACATGGTGTTGACAAAGATGAAAGGAAAAACTTAGAAGAGTTTGACTAAACTGACTATCTGATAACCACACTTTCAGACACATGTCTAGATGCCGCTCCGATAGGGAGGAGATCTAGCCATATTCATTCTTCAATATTGTCATGACGTTCAATGAGTATGGGAAAGAAATAAAAAGATGATTTATTGTTTCTTCATTGGCCATGCATAAAGAGAAGATAATAAGACATTAGCCACTACACATCAGTTGAAATATCTCACCAACCATTGCAATTATTGCAACATTGATGAACTCGAAGAACTGTAAGAAGGATAGAAAGAAAAAAAAAATTCTAACAATAGATTT
Source organism: Picea mariana (assembly GCA_032191745.1). Lineage (NCBI taxonomy): Eukaryota > Viridiplantae > Streptophyta > Pinopsida > Pinales > Pinaceae > Picea > Picea mariana. Next base: position 9,952 of record JASDQU010362686.1, read on the forward strand.
GATCAGTCAGGTTGAAATTACCTCTAATGTTGATGAAAATAACGTCTTCGCATATACGTAGAAGGAGGTGAATGTGAGTATCCTTCATTTCTAGGAAGATAAGGAGATTACCAAACTCTTCGGCATATATATTCAGGTCAAGAATACCAAATAGATTATTTTGACTTTGGTTCACATGATAATCTCATAGAATTGGAGCTAGTCAGCATGCGTGTGTTGGAGGTTTGGAATCGTCCTATCCAACATCCATTGGGATGGTAAAAAAAGGATGCATAGGTCAAGGTAACAAAACTATGTAATATTAAATTTGTTGTATGTGTTGATTTTATAGGTGAAGTAGAATCGGACATAGTGCCACTAGATGTATGCAGAGTAGTGTTTGGAAGGCCCTACATGTATATGAATGACATTATATTCATTAAGAGATATAATCAGTGCCTCCTTATCAAGGATGAGAAATCCTTCATCAAAACTTTGCACAAAGGAAAACAAAATATTTCACTAGTAATTGCTAATCGAGCTAAGAAATTGATCAGTTCTAGCAAGACATATGTTTTACTTTTCCTAACTGAAAATTATTCTAGTGAAGAGTCGTTAAAAGTAAAATTAAAGAGAACAGTGTAATAAGGATCAAAATAATTATTTGGAGGAGTTTCAAAAGGAATATGGGGGAGTGTTCTAAGAGCCTAAAAGGATACCATCTAAGAGTGAAGTGAATTACAAAATCCAATTATTTCCATACTCACAATTGTTGAATTTTGGGATGTATATACATTTTGTTCTGGAAACAAATGAAGCAAAATAGAAATTGCAACAATTGTAGGAGTGGGGTGTGATTTTACCAAGTACCTCACCTTTTGGGTCACCCATCATAATTTTTCCGAAGAAGGATGGAGCTTGCAGAATGTGTATCAATTAATGGGCATTGAACATATTAGATGAAAGAATCGATACTCTCTGCCTAGTGTCCATGATGTATTGCAACAATTGAAACATTTCAAGTAATTCACTAAGATGGAATTTAAGTGACTAAACATTTTTCCATAATTTTGATGAACAAATCGTCATAATGCTGATAGACCACAATGAAACGTTTCATCGTAATTCTAATGAACCAACTATATTTTAATCATAATTTCGATGAACCAATTGTTGAAATTATGACAAACCATGATGAAAATTTTCATCATATTTTCAATGACCCAACCATCATACTTTCGATGGCTTTTCATTTGAATTTGGATGGAATCATAGTTCGTCGTTCTTTGGACACCTCATATGTGAATAAAATGGGTCGAAGGATTTGTTGTACATGAGACATTTTTTTGACACAAATTGAACATTGTAAAATGGGCCGAAGGTAGTAGTGTATGGTTTTTGTAGAAGTAGGTATCAATATGAATACTTGGAACAAGGTCAAGTGATGAAAATTTCTCATTAGGCCTAAAACATAGATTCCAAAGCTCAAGATCCATCAATGAGCCCTCAAACCACAATAGATGATCTCTCTGTGGGATATTTGTCCTCCAATTTGCAGTATGGACACAATTTGATGGTTTCAAGCACAAGTATTAGTTGTGGGGTTCTATACAAGGTCAAGTGAGGAAAATCAAGAATTATGACCTAAACTGAGCTTTGAGGGATCCAAATCCTATATCAATTCCTTTAACCACCATACATAATGTATTGGGAGTATCATCTCCCTTCCGGTTGGTATATGGGAATCGCTAGAAGGTTTTGAGCCCTAGGTATCAGTC
>JASDQU010362688.1:0-11708 GCA_032191745.1 Picea mariana
TTTTACTTTTTGATTGGCTTATCTCACTTCCTGACATTGCAGCATATGCGTCTAGCTCCTCTTTGAATCTTTTTGCAACTAACAGACTTGCCCCACATAGAAGCAGGGTATCATCCTCAAATTGCGAATGGTTGATTTCCTTTACACCTTGCGCTATTTTCAGTCCTTGGAGGTTGCTTTGGGTTCTAGAAGTTTCCAGCTGGTAGCTCAGAACTCAAGCTTGAATTGCATATAGCATGGGCGAGAGAGGGCATCCCTGCCTCAGGCCCCTTGATGCTTTGAAAAAATTGGTTACTCTTCCATTTACCATGGGGGCTATCCATGGCGATCCTATGCAATCTCTTATCCAATTCACGAAGGATTGGTTAAATCCAAACTTCTTCATTACCTCAAAAAGGAAATTATGATTAACTCTGTCAAAAGCATTTGCAAGGTCTAGTTTGATAATCATACCTTTATCTTTTCTGCGTAGGCTTGAGTGAAGAGCTTATTGCACCAAAATTATGTTGTCTGCTATTTGTCGACCTTTGATGAAGCCTCCCTGGTTCTCTAGAACTATTAGAGGGAGAACGTTTTTCAATCTTTTTGCGATGACCTTCATAAGGATTTTGTAACTTCTGTTACAGAGGGAGATCATCCTGAATCGGCTAAAGCTCAACGCTCCTTTCTCTTTAGGGATGAGTGCGAGGAAGGTTGAATTTGTGCATCCTCCTAGCTTGCTGCTCGCTTGTGATTTTCTTCTCATTTTGGTTAGGTCCGTTTTGATTATTTCCCAACAATGCTGAAAGAATCTTGCAGTAAATCCATCCAGTCCAGGTGCTTTATCTGGGTGCATTTGGTCCACCACATATTTTATTTCTTGTTGTGTGACTTCCTCTATGAGCTTGAGATTGATATCTTCTTTTATTAGGTTTGGGATAGTAGATAGGGGGTACATTTGAGGGTCTATGCTTGATCTTTGCATTTTTGAGTAGAGAGTTCTGAATGTTTCAAAAGCTGTCTGTCTAATGCCCTCTGGCTCAGAGATTGTTTTGGACTTGAATTTCTGTTAAAGCCTTATATTGTTTTCTTGCTTCCGCTTGTTTGTGGAAATAACTTGTATTTTTGTCTCCTTCCTTCAACCACAGACTTCGGGACTTCTGCCTCCAATATCCTTCTTCCTCTCTGCAGGCTTTGTGCCATTGCCTTTGAAGCTGTTCCTCTTTAAGAAAATCTTGCTGAGTGATCTCCTTCCTTTGCAGAACGAACTGATGACTTTCCAGATGCCTTTGGGCTTCTAGTTGCAGGGCGATTGGATTAGATTGATTCTTTGCCCATTCTTTTAGCGCGGCCTTAAGTCTTCTCAATTTTTCTTCCCAAACGTAAAACACGGAGCCTTTGACCTTGCTTGTCTAGACGCTGGAGACTTTGTGCAGAAATTCTTTATCCTGTATCCATGAGGGATTGAATCTGAAGGGGATGGGCCCCTAGCCTTGGTCCTTCCTTAGCTCTAGGATGATTGGTTTGTGGTCAGAGGTGCTATGGGGGAGAATTTCTGAGGTGGTCGTGAGCCCAAGGGACAGGAACGATCTTTGGACAAGGAGTCTGTCCAAACGGGCAGCTATATGCCCCGGGCCTACCCTTCTGTTAGTCCAGGTGTAATGTCCCTTGGTCGGCTTAATATCCATTAGATCCCATGCTGAGATTAGGTCTTCCACCCATTCTCTAGCTTGGTCCCTTACAATAGATCCTCCCCATTTTTCCTCTTGGGCCAAAGTTACATTTAGATCCCCTCCTAGTATGATGTTTTCTAGCTCATTGTCGGCNCTATGGGGGAGAATTTCTGAGGTGGTCGTGAGCCCAAGGGACAGGAACGATCTTTGGACAAGGAGTCTGTCCAAACGGGCAGCTATATGCCCCGGGCCTACCCTTCTGTTAGTCCAGGTGTAATGTCCCTTGGTCGGCTTAATATCCATTAAATCCCATGCTGATATTAGGTCCTCCACCCATTCTCTAGCTTGGTCCCTTACAATAGATCCTCCCCGTTTTTCCTCTTGGGCCAAAGTTACATTTAGATCCCCTCCTAGTATGATGTTTTCTAGCTCATTGTCGGCCAAATAATTTAGGAGGGTTTTCCAGCAATTTTTTTTTTCGTCTATATGTTGTGGGATGTAGATATTAAAGATACTTACCATTTGCCCTGACTCCCTATGGAGCAGTTGGGAGAAGATCCAATGCATACAAAGGTCTGAGCGGATCAGATCTATTTTGGAGGCGTTCCAAAGGGTGTAGAGTCCTCCTGACGCGACTCTGGCATTTTCAGCTAAACCCTGGCTGCTTTTCCATACATTTTTTGAAACTTTCATAGAGTCTTGTTGACTCATCTTGGTTTCCTTGATAAGTAGCATGTCTATTTTCATTGCTCTGAGAATGTCCCTGAGAGCTTCTTTCTTCTTTTTGCTACCTAGACCCCTACAGTTCCAGGAAATTAACTTCATTGCTTACTTTGTGGAGGGGATTGGCCTCCTTGGGAGGCCTTGGCTAGCTTCCTAGTTTGCCTTACTTCGATCATTTGCTTGATGGTTGGTTGTGCTCCTTTGAGAATGTCTTTGTAAGTTTCCTTGTCTCGTTCCACTTTTTTGGATTTCCTACCTCTCCCCAGCTTCTTTGGGGTGTCCCAAGCTTCACTCGCTCCTTTTGATTCATTTACTGCTGATATCTCCCCCTCCTCGATGCCTTGAGCCTCCTCGTTCCCTGGAGGGGAGACGGGTTTCTCCATTTCCTCTGTAGTTTTTGGGGTTCCACCAGTATCCGGGGCTTGGCCGTCTTTTTCTTCTTCATCTTGAGTTTCTTTGCTTGGATTCTCCGATTCACCTTCCTTTTCCAGTGCTTTGAAGTTGTTTGTCGTCTCTCTATTTCCAGGGTTGCTTTGAGTGGGGGCTGGGTTTTCCCTTCTTGGACCTTTGGATTTCGACCTTCCTTTCCGGGGTTGCTGCCAACCTTCCTCACCTACTTTCTCTGTGCTTGGAATATTTGGACAGTTTCTTTGAAAATGTCCGTATTCATGACATCCTCTGCATTTGAACGGGAGCTGCTTGTAGTCCAATTTTTGTAGGTGTTTCCATTCTCCTACCTTCAGTTTTACCGCTTCTGGCAGTCCTATTTCCAAGTCAACTTCCACACAAATTCTTGCATAGGAATATTGGTCCTTTGGATCGGCTCTGTCAATGTAGTGTCCTAGCTCGTTCCTAATAGCTTGTAGCGACGAGGAGTTCTAGCAGTGGATTGGCAAATTTGGGAGTCTGACCCAGACCAGGACGTCTTTTGGCACTTCTGAAGCTGGGTCGAAGTTTGGAGTCCAGTGGTTCAGATAAAGGCTCTATGTACCCATGAAGTATGGGCCACTCCTGAAGATTAGATCGCGGTCCTCCTGGGAGATAAATTTGAAAATATAGTAACCTCTTCCAACCGCGTAGCAAGTTACGCTATTTTCTATTAATGGCCGCCAATTCCTCTGGATCTAGTTATCTGTTGTCCGGGTTGAGGGCCAGAGGCCCATGAACTGCCCTACCAGCCCTCAGTCTGAAAGGGAGATCGCTACCTTCATTGGCTGTTCCGGGGGGAGATTGATCTCTGGGACGTCATCCAGTTTTTTCACAAAACTTGGTGCTTCCGCTTTGGGTGCATTCTTTCTGCAAGCTGCTATTAGCTTCCTGAAGGACGTGATTGAGGAGGGAGGGGGCGGCGGCTTCCCTCCGCCCTGGCTTGGCATGGCTGTGAGCGAACCCTAGATCGTTTTGCCTGGATCAGGTACATGACCAATGCTGATTACTAGAATAAGTGTTTAGAAGGGATATTACTTGAAAGTGGAAAAGCTTTTTTTTAATTAATGTCAGTTTCTGCAAGCTGCTATTAGCTTCCTGAAGGACGTGATTGAGGAGGGAGGGGGTGGCGGCTCCTCTCCGCCCTGGCTTGGCATGGCTGCGAGCGAACCCTAGATCGTTTTACCTGAACGCGCACGTTTTTCCTGCTCTGAGCTCAGGTACATGACCAATGTTGATTACTAGAATAAGTGTTTAGAAGGGATATTACTTGAAAGTGGAAAAGTTTTTTTTTAATTAATGTCAATTTCTTTTACAGCAGTTGAAAACTCATTTTATAAGCTATAAAATTCTCATTAAACTTGGCCACCGAAGTTGATTGAGAAAGGAAGTCTATAAGAAGTAGTAGTTTTGAAATGAATAAGTAACTCTATAAAAACTAGGAGTTGAAATGAATGATCATATTTTAGTCGAAAGCCCAACTGAATGAAACATTATTCAGCATTGTTCCATTATACAAATAACATTATGCATGTCCATGTTGAATTTAGTATTTCAATACAAACAAGTCCATGCTTGCGGTCATGATTGCATGAGCGTCATAAACATATATAGGATTTTTTTAAATTGAACGGTAGCATTATTATTTCCATCGAACCAGCCCATGTTTGTGTTAAGTAATGCTGGCAAACATATAATTATGTTTTCAAATTTGGCGTGAAAACAGAAACATTAAGTTGGACACGGTAGTCATGCTGATTAAGCTGACCTTCTCGCCGTGGCATCTAATTCGGGAAGTTTCGTCTGCACCCCCATTATCAGTGTGAGCTTGGGCCGTATACCAAGTTCATCTCAGCGATGCAGACAAACTCTACGCAGCGCAGTTGCAAAGACTACTGTGAAATTCTTCATCACTATATTCTCAGGGTTTATAGTGTCGTTCACAGACTGCACGATTTATTGCACGCTGTGATAATAACATTAAATAAATAATTTCTTTATATAGTGTTACTCTTTAATACATAAACTTTTAATCTTGAGTATAAATACAGAAGATATTTTTCACAATAGAACTCAGAAATACATCAATTAACTAATATATTATGATTACAACAACTTCTCCAACTTACAAAACATAAAAAGTTCTCCAACTTACAAAACACATAGAGTTTGATTAAAACCAACTCAAATAATTAAGAGAATTCGAAAAGGTGTAAGATTGGCTCATTAAATAAACTCATTCTAACACTTCCCCTTGTTTTGTCTGAAAGACTAACTTCTCTGATTTCCATGACACACATAGTCCACTTAAGCGTGAAGCTCATGATTTGTAATTAATATCTCTAACACTCCTTAATTATATGTAGGTGAGTTTACAAAATACAAAATTTACATCAAAAACTCATATTGACATGAAGTGATACAAAATTTACATCAAAAACTCATATTGACATGAAGTGCCTCCTAAACAACTGAGTAGTTTCTGAAATGCATCTCTTGCCAAAGCTTTTGTAAATATATCTGCCACTTGTTCTTCAAACTTGCAAAACTTTAAACAAATTTCTTTGTTATTTACCAATTCTTTAATAAAATGATATCTTGTATCAATATGTTTGGTTTTATTGTGAAACACATAATGATTGAATTGTTGTTACAAAATATTTTAGTTGGTTCCTCACATCAAATATTTTAGCATTATTCTTATCCAAACATTCTTATCATCCAAATTGTTGATAAGTTGTGCTTGTAGCTGCAACCTACTTGAAGAAAGATTCACTATGGGTTGCTTCCTTGATTCTCATGACACTATTCCCTATGTTACCTCCACAATCACTATCATATCCAATAAGTCTAAAATCTTTTAAAGTAGAATGCATATTCCCAAAGTCTCTTGTTTCATTCACATATCTTAGAATTCTCTTTCCTCCTTCCAATGAGATTCTTTTGGAGTTTCCATCAACCTTGAAATCAGGTTAACTCCATACATAATATCAAACCTTGTTATTGGCATATACATAAGACTGTCTATCATCCTTTTAAACAGTCTGAGATCTACTTTTGACCCTTCATCTTCCTTGTTTAACTTCAATCCTGTTAGTGTTAGAGCTTCTTTGAAATTTATCATATTGATTTTCTTCAAGATTTCATAGGAATATTTAGATTATGAAATAAATATACTAGTTTTTTTGGACGGGTGAACTTCAATTCCCAAAAAATAGGAGGAGATGAACAGAATTGGACGCTTATGTGTAATGGTCCATATACTGCCACATGCTATAATAGTAAATAGGTTTTAGGATGTTTGTTGACATGTTTATGTCACATATATTGCCGCAAACTACATCAATATATGAAGCTTTGGATATTTCTGTGTATATACACATTGATTGACCAATATTATGATCAATTAGATATTATTAAAAAAAATGAATACAGCAGAACTATTCAGACATCAAACAATTTTATATGCACAACAAAAATACTTTTTTTTCCACACAGATGGATGTCTTTCTTTAAAAAAAGTTCTGCGGACCACGATCTTACAAATTACATAACACGGTGGGGAAAAACGAAAAGGAATCGAACAGACTGAGGATATAATAGGTTATGAAATGGTGGTTTGATTTCAATGGCAGCCGTTAGGTCCAATGTCCATTTGATTCTTTATATGCTTTCAGCTAGAAAACAATTTCTTTGTAGACATTTCAACCGTAAAAGAAAATGTGTTCTGTTGCATATAAGTGCATTGATATATATACTTTATGTGGTTGTGTTGATATCACTGCATATATTCAGTACTCATGGAATTATTAAATATATTGCAGCACATGGAAAAAACATATTCACGATCGAACATCTTTGTTGTAACAGTCACAGACGACGAATCTAGGCGGATAGAGGAACAGGGCGATGAGAAAACCAAAGCAGAAGCAATGGCGGTTCTGAGAAAAATGTTTGGCGATGGGATTCCTGAAACAGAGCAAACTCTGATTCCAATGTGGTGGAATAACCGGTTTCAACGGGGAAGTTACAGTAATTATCCAATTTTCGACATAAAGGTAAGATAAAAACACGATGACAATATAATATCTTCATCTGCTTAACAAACATTCAGTTGGTCTGAAGATCATGTTGCGCACGAAATGTTATTTGAGTGCAGACACCGGCCGGTCCCATCTACTTCGCAGGAGAACATACTAGCAAGAAATTCAATGGATATACACATGGTGGTTATCTTTCAGGTATGTCAGTCCTAATCTCTTTTCCTTAATCTCATAGGATATGTTTGTTTATGTAAGCATCTCTCAAGATGGATAGATCATAGTTGCAGTGATTTGTTTAAACATTCCTGGATTTTCATGAACAGGCATTGACACAGCAAAAATGGTGATACAAAGCATGAAGAACAAGCATGAAGAATAAGCCAATTACGCTCCATTCACGTGCACAAGTTCACACTGTAAGTTCAGTTTGTTTTTGTGTAACGCAGCGGTGTGTTTGGGATTTAAAACAGCAGAAATGCAGATTGCGACAGAAATGCCGGATAAATAAATCTGCATAATACTGATCGACATGATTGATTACATGGAACTCACATATATGTGAGCAGGCTCACATATATGTGAGCCTGCTTTGGTTGACAAACAATATTAATATATCAAGTTATATTAATATATCAAGTTCAGGGTAGATCAATAACTTTTTCAATTTATTCTTAAATATTTAATTTTGTTTCACACTTTATAAATCATCTTGTTGGCTATTTATAAAATATATAATTAGGGAGAATACAATAGCATTGTAAAGATGGATTTTTGGGCGGTGTAAAAGATTTATTTCCATATTAATTTATTATTATTTATGTTTTATTAAAATTAATATAAATTTAGGTTAAATTTGGATTTATTGTATCAGATTTTATGAAATATAAAAATTTTAATTATTTAAAATAGATTTAGGTTGATAGTAATCTCTCAATTTAATAAAATTTAAAATTTATTAATTTGAATATATAAAATTATTGTAAAAATAAAATTTATTAATTTGAATATATAAAATTATTGTAAAAATATTTATATTTGTATTGTAATAATAGTTATATATAAATATAATATCTATATTATTAATATCAATTTTTATATTAGGTATATATATTTAATTTTTCTTATTATTAATATCAATTTTTATATTAGGTATATATATTTAATTTTTCTTTTTGTTTTGTTATACCTAAGTTATTTTTATTTTTGTTTGTATTTATATTTGACTAACATATAATATTAATATTGTTATTTGTTATAATTGTTTTTCTAAATGAATTATTAAACACAAATTATTTTTATTTTTATTTCAATAAGAGTTAAGAGTTATATTTGAATAACATATAATATTAATATTAATATTTGTTATAAAGATTTTATTTTTTAACTTTTAATATTATTATATATTATAATGATTCTATTTTTTAACTTTTAATTGAATTATTGAACATAAATTATTTTTCCTTGTAATTTATTTCAAAATAAAATTTTAGATAAAAAATTTACCAATAAAAAAAGTCAATTAAGTTCTAATGTAAAATTGTTATTGACTAAATAACTATGGACATGAATGAAGTTCATGGAGGTGTTTTTTTTTGTGAAGACCATTGTAACCCAGAATTCCAATAATGGAGAACATGTATGCTTGAGGGCTACTAAATTACCTCTTATTGATTCTTAAAGAAGACCTGTTTACAATATGTTAGATTTAAAATAGTCACCAACAAATTTAACAAACAAAACAATGCAAAAACTATTTTGTGATTTTATGAGATACAAACTTTTTAATCATTTAAAATGGTTTTAGGTTAATAGTAATCTCTCAACTTAATAAAATTCACAACTTATTAACCTGAATATATAAAAATATAATTATTATAAAAATGTTTATACATATAAATATAGTTATTATAAAAGTGTTTATATTTATATTGTAATAAGAGTTATATATAATATGATATCTATATTATTAATATCCATTTTTATATTATATATACATAACAAATATTTTTTTTGCTATGTACAATTTTTTTTTATTTTTTATTTATTTATATTTGAATAACCTACAATATTAATATTATTATTTGTTATAATGATTTTATTTTTTAATTTTTAATATTATCATTTGTTATAATGATTCTATTTTTTAATTTTTAAGTGAATTATTGGACGTAAATTATTTTTATGCATCCCTGTTATTTATTCCAAATTAAAATTTGACAATAGATAAAAAAAAATTATGAATAAAAAAAGTCAACTAAGTTCCAATGTAAAACTGTTATTGAGTAAATAACTATGGACATGAATGAAGTTCATGGAGATGTTTTTTTTTATGAAAACCATTGTAACCAAAAATTTCAAAATATTAGATTTAAAATAGTCACCAATAAATTTAATAAACAAAATAATGCAAAAAAATATTTTTTGATTTTATGAGATACAAGTTTTTTAATCATTTAAAATGGATTGAGTTTAATAATAATCTTTCAACTTAATAAAATTCAAAACTTATTCAAATGAATATATAAAAATATAGTTATTGTAAAAGTAGTTATATTTGTATTGTAATAATAATTGTACGTAAATATCATTTCTATATTATTAATATCAATTTTTATATTAGGTATATATATCAAATCTTTATCTTTGTTATGTATATAAAGGTATTTTGTTTTTGTTTGTATTTATATTTGACTAATTAATATTATTATTTGTTATAATTATTGTATTTTTTAACTTTTAAGTAAATTAGTGGACATAAATTATTTTTGTGCATTCTTGTCATTTATTTCAAATTAAAATTTGATCATAGATAAAAAAAAATTATGAATAAAAAATTCAACTAAGTTCTAATGTAAAATTGTTATTGACTAGATAACTATGGACATGAATGAAGTTCATGGAGGTATTTTTTTATGAAGACTATTGTGACCAAGAATTCCAACAATCCATAACATGCCTGCATGAGGGGTACTAACTTACCTCTCATTGATTCTAAAAGGAGACCTATTTAGAATAGGTTAGATTTAAAATCACCAGCAAGAGATTTAACAAAAAAAAATAATGCAAAAACTATTTGTGATTTACAATATGTTAGATCTAAAAAGGTGAACCAACATATTTAACAAACAAAATAATAAAAAACATATTTGTGATTAACTAAGTAGCTAACCCCGAATCAAGTGCACTAGTCTATATTGGTAATTATTCCTAGGGCTATCTAGTAATAAATGTAGGACTTATATTGGTTATCTTCCAAACACATTCCATTACATACACAATACTTGATAACCGAACAACATGGAATATATAATAGAGATGATAGCTAAAACAACCTATTACTAACATATCAATTAATAATCAAAATTTAGTCCTCAATCAAGTGAGCTATTGTCTATCAATAACTATTCCTATAGATATTGGGTGATAAACCTATGACTTGCATAATCTTCTAGACACATTCCACTAATAAATAAAATTCTAGAAATGGATAATCAAACATCATGGAATGATGATAGCTTAAACATATCAATTAATAATCATAATTCATAAATAAAATTGGATTTAGTAGATCCACAAGAAACAAAAAAAACACATAATATCATACACTCGATTGGATTAAACTAGTAAATACTAGGAGGAAATCTAGTACAAAAGAGATAGAGTACTTAGCTCAATAATTCAAGAGTTCCACCATAGCTAAATTAGCCAATCCCTCATCAACTTAGGGATAGATCATAAACCCAACAAGCTAGACACATTTCATTAATAAGAAAAATATTACAAATAGATAACATTATCATGGAATAAATAATAGATAACATAGATGATAGATAAAACAACCTATTATTAACATGAATGAATAATCATGACTCAAACCAAGTGCACTACTGTCTATCAATAAACCTAGGACTTATATATTGATTATCTTAGAGACACATTCCATTAGCAAACAAACTACTACAAATAGATAACCAGTAATTGTGGAATAGATAATAAATATGATAGCTAAAACAACCTATTATTGATATATCAATTAATAATCATGATTCATAAATAAAATTGGATTCATTAATTTCATAAATAAAAAAACCACACAATACCATCAAACTAGGAAATCTATGTATAAAGAAGAAACCACTACAAAAAGAGATAGAGTACTTAGCTCAATAATTCAAGAGTAAAAGATCAACTTTGTATATCTCCTACTACAACCAAAGATTTTAGTTCATTGGTCACCTTAACAATATGAAAAAGGGTGCTTAATATGGTCCACTTTTCCCTATAGTTTAAGCACCCCTTTAGTTTAATTTTTTTAATGAGGTTAGTTGTATTTACATTCTTTGATAGTTATATGCATTACTTACAAAAATTACACCCAATTTTTTATTTTGAAATTGGATGGTAGATTCCTAGATACTTGACTTGTTTGATCATGTTTTCAATCACTCTACTCAATTTTATCTCTAGAATTAGCTACCAAATTTTCCTTATCCATGTCTACTACTCCAACTAAATCATTTTGAACTTAAATATTTGTACTCATTTAACGTATCATTTTCAAATTTTTTAGATCTTTCTTAATTAACTTCATTTTTATAAGTTTATTATACTTCATTATAAATTCATCTAAATCTGTTTATACTCAAATCATTTTTTCTTAAGCTTATGAAGTAAAGTCCAAGCTTTGAATCCATTTTTGAATTTATTGATCACCCACACTTCCTCTCAATCTCAAGTCTACAAACTTTTTACATATCAATATCAACCTGATATCTTACTAACCTAAATTTTTAGTGACAATAATTGATCTTCCATGATCTTGAAACAATGTTACTCCCATGGGGGGTGGGTATTGAAAACCTCT
>JASDQU010362693.1:0-11708 GCA_032191745.1 Picea mariana
TGATCCTAGAGAGAATTCACAAAGATGTATGTGGACCATTATTAGTTTCTTCAACATCAAAACATAGGTATTATGTTATTTTTGTTGATGAATTTTCTCGTAAATGTTGGATATTCTTCATGCATAAGAAGGATCAAACATTCTCAATGTTTTGTGAGTTTAAAGCATTGGTGGAGAAAGATTCGGGGAAGCAAGTGAAGGCTCTAAGGAGCGATAATGGTGGAGAATACATCTCTAACAAATTCAAATACTTCTGTATCAGAGAAGGAATTCAAAGAGAACTCATAGCGCCTCATAACCCACATCAAAATGGGGTCGTGGAGAGAAAGAACAGAACGATCGTGGGTGCAGCATGAGTGATGTTGCATGATCAGGGCCTACCCATGCATTTGTGGGAAGAAACATGCAATATTGCAGTTTATGTGCATAACTATTGTCCTCATAGAGTACTTGGCATGACTACACCTGAAGAAGATTTTACTGGTAAGAAACTTGATGTTTCTCATTTTAAAATATTTGGCTCATCTGTTTATGTGCATGTGAGCAAGGATTCCAGGAAGAAGATGGAACCGACTGCTGAAGTTGGAATATTTGTGGGGTACACAGAAACACCCCATAATTATCATGTGTATTTTTCGAACAGTAAGATGATTGTTATGCGACGAGATATAAAATTCGATGAGGGGAAATCCATGCCGTTGTCACTTGAGAGGGAGCTAGACTTGCATGCAGAAGAGGAATTGTTGGTTCCCAAGGATGAGTCTCAAAATGTGGACCAGCCACATGAGGAGGTTCATGAAGTGGAGGAAACCACTCAAGCAGAGCCATCCATCAGAAATGACAGAAAGTGCACCATAGAAGCTGACAGATTGAGACTAGATGTTGCATAGAATGTAGGAGTCCCTACTTCACAGAACAAACAGAGACAGTCTCCTGATCAATTTGTTGGATACATGGCTCTCATGAGCAAATGTATTGTGACTGCACCATCTTCCTTTCAGGAAGCAGTGCAAGACCCCTCTTAGGTTGATGCTATGATAGAGGAGTATGACTCCATTGTCAAAAGTAGTGCACGATAAATTGTCCCAAGACCGATTGATAAATCAATGGTAGGTTCGAGATGGATCTACAAGGTAAAGCAAGCTGTTGATGGGAGTTTGGAGAAATACAAGGCCAGGTTTGTGGCTAGGTGATTCTCACAGATCGAGGGGATAGATTATGATGAGACCTTTGCACCTGTCACAAGGTACTCTTCCATAAGATCCATCCTTGCACTCTCAACATAGATGGTTTGGTGCATTCATCAGATGGATGTAACAACTGTGTTCCTCAATGGGATAATTGAGGAATAAGTGTACATTACACAACCAGAAGGTTTTGAGACATTTGACAAAGATTCACATGTGTTTAGACTCAAGAGAGCACTGTATGGGCTGAAGCAAGCACCCCATGCCTGACACACTTGAATAGACAACTATTTCACTGGATTGGGCTTCACCAAAAGTGAAGCGGATGCAAACCTATACCAAATTGTGGTGGAGGGTAAGATTTTAATCATTGTGTTGTATGTTTATGACTTAATACTGACTGGTGATGGGCAGTTGATACACTCATGCAAGAAGGACCTTGCAAAGGAGTTCGAGATGAAGGATTTGGGCCATCTTCATTATTTCCTTGGTTTGGAAATATGGCAGCGAGATGGTGAAATTTTTGTGTCTCAAGGAAGGTATGCAAGAGAGATACTGGGTAAGTTTCACATGGAGGGATGCAAACCCATGGATACTTCTCTTCCAGGAAACTGGAGGAAAAAGGATTCTACTTCTGGAGAGGTAGTGGATGCTATTATCTATCGACAGTTAGTGGGTTTGCTAATGTATTTAGTGAACACGAGACCGAACATTTGCTATGCGGTTAACCAGCTAAGTCGAGTGATGGTTAAGACTACCAAACTCTTTTGGAAGGCAGGTAAACATATCCTGAGATATCTAAAGGGCACATATGAGTATGGATTATGGTACAGACAGATAGATGAGGTGAATTTGCATGGATTCATGAATGCATATTGGGTGGGAAGCCCAATAGACAAAAAGAGCACATTAGAGGGGATCTTTAGTATATCAAGAAACAAAGATCTGTGGCACTTAGTTCAGTGGAAGAGGAATACATAGCAGCGATTCAAGCTGCATGTGAGGCTATCCGGATGAGAAAGATCTTGGTTGGTTTGTTTGGTTCTCATTTAGATCCTACAATGATTTATTGTGATAATCAAAGTTGCATTAAACTCTCGATTAATCCTATGTTTCATGACAGATCTAAGCATATAGATATCTGGTATCATCATCTCAGAGATTGTCTGCAGCGGAAGATCATGTTGCTTCAGTACATTCCTACAAAAGATCAGGATGCAAACATTCTGACGAAGGTGCTCACTAGGAGAAAATTCGAATATCATAGAGACAAGATTGGGGTGAAGGATAATCCCTTTCTTGTTGAGAGGGAGTATTGAAAAGTCAACAAGAAACATGTGTCTAATTTACTTTTCCCTTAAATAAATTGGACAATAAATATTAATCTATTATTTCATTCATAACTGAGTGAGTTGGAGTTGTGACAAAATTATAAGTGTAGTTAAGTGAGTTAAGATCAGTTGTACTAGCTGTAACTAAAATTACACTAGTGAGAGTTCAGTAAATTAGTGAACTCACATGCAAATGAAGATTCGCCACAGTTAACTACATGCATGTCAGATCCAGTGGAGACCCAATTGAGATAACAGGTGAAAGGGACAGTTTGGCTATCAGTTGTGATTTGATCACACATGAAGTGGATATGCTTATGAGCATGTGAAAACTAGGAAATTTAAATTCAATTGTGATAATTCTAATTGAATGGATTGTGCAAGAGGAGGTAGGGTATCTAGACACAGAGAATTGGCACATGTATTTGTTGATTTGTGTATGACAGTGTGAGACGATTGTATTGTACTGAGATCTCTTGGATTAGAGTTTTGTATGAGATTGTTTCATGATTCATGATATACATAATATATGATAGTGGGGTTTTCAGCTTTACGATTTACAAGTAAAACTTCTGTGTTATGTGTTATTGATATTTCACTTTGTGATCATGGTTTAATTTTCTGCAAGAATAATAGTAGAAGCAATTCTATATTTAACAGTGGCATATAATTGGTAGATCGGGAGAATCACAGGAAATACTTAATTTGTATTGAGATTTATCCAATCTGTGTATAAAATGAAATATTCTTTTGTGCATCTATCTATTCTGAGAAAAAACCTCTCACAGTTCCCTAAGATCTGTTTTCATTTTCCCCAAATATGCATTTAACAAACATGTGTCAAAAAAAGAAAATATGAAATCCAAAAACTAGGGCTCAGAAATGGATTTGATTCTCCAAATATGTGACACATGTAGGAAAACTGAGAGAGGATAATGATTTCTGATGTGTTAGGCACAAAATCCTCCAACCATTTCTCAAAATTATTCTCCAATTGCTTAGAATCATCATTTGAAAATGATGACACAACACAGTAAAAAACGCCACATTTCTGAAAACGAACCTCATATTTCAAGGGATTTGTGACTGCCTTCCCAAGCTCCAAATGTAATTCTGAAGACACGACTATAAATCTTAGGACTTTTAGATGTCGATCGACTATTCAAATGCAGAATCTGGACTCTCAAAGGCTGAGAAAAATGGTTTTGTTCCAAGGTAGTTTTTTGCATATGATTGGAGTTCCGATTTTGGGTTTTCGGGATTTGGGGAAACGAAGCAGTGGTTATTAAAATCTCTAGATTGACCAAATCCCCAATGGCCAAATCCTCGAAATAGAATTTGGCTTTTACATTGCACTCTTTTGGGCCTTTGGGTTTCGGATATCATGTCCTCAAGAGTTATAACATGCAAGGAATCCTGAATCACGAAATCGCAATGGGATTAATTAGACAATAATCATTTGTTTTAATCTCTTAATTAATCATGATTAGAAATTAATCTTTAACCTTTCATAGGTTTAAGTGTTGGGACTTCGATAATGCTTGACACGAGAAATCCTGAATCGTGAAATTGCGATGAGATTTATTAATGTTAATCTTTCTTAATCTTTAATTAACATGTCTTATCCTTTAATACTTTATTGAATTTGGGGATCGAGGTTGTAGTTATTAAAATATCTACATCGGCCAAATCCCTGACGACCAAAAATCCCGGACTCATGAGATTTTTCTCCATGTGTCTTAATGCTTGGTGTATGCAGTCGTTCCACTGCCAATGCTTCTATTCATTCTCCTTGTGACTCAATGCTCGAACATATGCTACACTTCTTTGATTCTCACGTGAATCCTGTCTTTGGATTTTTCATGAGTTGGCTTGTGACTGTTATACTGTTGTGGAATTTGGAGTTGATTTCGGCATTATTTGACTGAAGATGATAGGTAGAGAACATTCAGTGATGTGTGTGACAGAAAAATGGCCATTTTCTCACATCTACGCTTTCAGTAGTTAAACACTATAATTTTTTTCTCTCACAAGTTACTGAAAGCCAAAATTTCAATATTTGTTACAACAGACACTAAAAGTTAACACCAGAGTTGGTGATCTACTTTGTTGTTAGAATATAGAGACACTACGGACTGTTCCTATGCCTGGGCCAGGCTACCGAGTACATATAGATATAACTTGCTACTTCCTGCAATATTTTTCTCAATGGAAAGTACAAATCTGCAATGTCCCCAAGGACAAAAAACAATGGTCCTCAGCCTAGCAACTAGTGAGATAAGATGTAATAGAAATGTCCTCTAGGCGTAGTGTCTATAACTACTATAACTGTAAATTTTGTTACAAGATGGTTCAAAAATAAATAAGTGGAAACATTTCACTTCACATCCAATATTATCTAATATTAAAAGCTCCAAATTTAGGTTATCTAAGATTGGAAAAAAAATTGCATTCTGTGCAAGTTTGGATTAAAACTCAAAGCTTAAGTATAACCTAATATTGAAAAAATAACATTATGTTAGAGTTTCAACCATAAGAGATCGAATTGGTTATCTAATTGCATATGTGATAAAAGTGATTTAAATATTATAAAAAATAATTATTTGCATAGAGTGAAAATCTATAAAATTACACGAACTCTTATGACCAATTGTGAAAACCTACACACTCATATAAAATACACCTATTAATTATGTCAAACATTTCCATTGTATTAAAAAGATGTTAAATAATAATCACACAAAAGATATTAAACGACAATATAAAACTTTACAATATATATTAACATCCATAGTGTTCTGATTTTAATCTATGTCACCAAATTATAACAAAACATGTTCAAACTTAATAGTAATTACTGAACCAAAATTCAACAATCAAACTAACTTTTCCTTTTTATTTTGTTCTTTGAATTGAGAATTTTGAGGAGTGTTGATGTGTCAAAAATGTACCCACATGATTGATTTAAACCAATAACAAGATGATAACTAAACCTCATACCGACCAACTACCTACTACCTGAAACTAACAGCCAAATAATCTTTACTAAATATATTAAACTAAAATTACAAACTTTAAAATATATATTATATCACCAAATTCAAAACATTAATATTCTTATGACTAACCAAACACCCCATTTCATTTAATAATGTTAAATTCATTAAGCAATCTTTTTGCAAAGTTTGAAATGAGTTATTTCGACTACTAAACCAATAATCAAAGACTTTACAATATATATTAGCAAGATTCCTCTCTGATTTCAATCTATGCAACCAAAAACAGCAATATCATTCTTATCGCTAATGAAACACCCTTGTTTTGTTCAATGATGTTAATTAATTGAGCACTCCCTTCATCTTCAAGTAGTCCATAGCATCATTGAAGATTTCATTGGTTCCAAATTTAAAGGAGAAACCACTCTCCACCAATTTCTTCGACGAAAGGTTTACTTTTTGGATAGGTGGCACATCCTCAAACTTGGATGTATACACACAAGTATGACATTACTCGTTATATATAATTCCATAAGAATACTAATATGAAAAACTTGTACTAGTTCTAAATACTGATATAACCCTTCAAATATGGAATATGATCAGGAATTAGTTCTATGGCCAGCTATTTTTGTGGGAAGGTTATGGAAACCTCTGGATCAATTTTCATCGTTTTTTTTGAAAATACAAATAGTAAATACAATCAATCCACCTTATATCAAGAAAATGAAAGGGAGAAGGGTGAATTACTTCACACTGATACTCACTGCATTGGGACATTATACTGTGGATAACGTTTGGATAAGTATTGTGCGAGATGTGGAATGGAGTTGTTAATGGAACAATAGATGTAATGGCCCACTGCAGAGAGGTTGTCCATCAAGAAAATCTGGGCATTGCAAACATTGTCTAGGTGAACCAATGAATCGAATTCGCACACCATATGAATAACTTTAAAGGCCTCTAGGTCTTGGGGGATG
Source organism: Picea mariana (assembly GCA_032191745.1). Lineage (NCBI taxonomy): Eukaryota > Viridiplantae > Streptophyta > Pinopsida > Pinales > Pinaceae > Picea > Picea mariana. The sequence goes on from JASDQU010362693.1 coordinate 6,495, forward strand.
CCAGTGAGGAGGGAAAGGACAACCTCGATGGTCTGTGGGACGTTGGGGTTAATGGAACATCTAACCACCAAGACAAAGTTGATCATCACCACATACAACCCCTGCTCCTTCCCATACAAACTTTAAATTCTCAAGAATCGCGGAATCTTGCAACGTTTTAAATTTTTTTGTTGGGTAGTTATGTATTTACCCAGGCAGCTAGCTTCTTAGTCTAGAGGAAATCCACGTCTCTCTAGTAGGTTTCTTCAATACACTAACTCTACTCCTCTGACTCGTTTATGGAAGTCGTGGACGCAGACGATGTGACCACAATGCGTTTTACGGTTTTAGCCTTCGTGTGGGCCCTCAAAACATTCAACATTCCGTCGACTGTCAGATTCAATACATCGCTCTGCGATAGCAGGATGTTGCTAATTATTAAGAACGTTAATACCTTGGTGAAAATAACGACACATTGTTTGGGGAAAATTGAAGGGACGATATGTTATTTACCTCGGTATCTTTGGGGGTGAAGTTGACAGGACTGGACACATGGAAAATGACGTCACGACGATCGATGGTAGCATCAAAACTACCATCGACTATGAATAGCTCGAAATGGTCGACTATGGAATCATCAAACCTGCCATCGAAAATGCAAACTTTCCACCATTCTAGGATATATATAACTATCACTAACTCTTGAATGAATTAAAATAGTAATAGGTTTGTTGTTTATCATACCTTCCACTTCAATCATATGTGATTGATATTCTGTTTGCTTATTGTCCAGGGCTACGTAGATTATTGGTACATTTTTTCCCATGTCCTCCACTGTTTATGTCTATTAAACATTGTGTACAACTCTCACTTTGTCATTTATGTGGGGGCAATCTATATACCTATGATTTTCTTTATAACTCCAACATTCCATAGCTGGATGTATTGGCATTTTCCCACCTACTTCAACCTTCTTAAGATCTCTAAAACCTGGCTCTCCTTGAGGTCTATTTCTGAAAAATGATGGCTTAGTTCCCTTCTTCCTCTGATCCATCTTGAATTTCTTCTTGTCTTCCCAAGCCTTCCGGAAAGTGGGTTTTTCCCTTTGTTGATCATATAAGAATTTTCGTCTCCTTATAGTTTCTTCCATAGTTTTCGAGTTATCATACTGGATCTTGTCACTGATGGAATATGGCATCCCACTCAAATAAATTTGAATCTTAAATGTCTCATCCTTGATAAAGGGGACATATTTCAACAACTCCAAGAATCTTCTTTCATAGTCATCAATGGACATACTTCCCAGCTTGAGTTCGAATAACTCTTTCATTTTCTTGTCATAATACCTCTTAGTTAAGTACTTCTTTTCAAAATGTCTCTTGAATTCTCTCCATGTAACATTCTTCTCTCTGACATGTTGTACTTGCACAAGCTGATCCCACCATGTGGATGCCTTTCCTTTAAGTTGGTAAATGACAATTATTCCCTCTGCATGAGAAGAATAGTTGTACAGTTAGAAATATTTCCTCACGCCCAATAGCCATGTCTCAGCATATTCATCTTTCTTGTGTTCCCTGTCAAAAGTAGGAGGCTTTATTTTATACATTTCACACTTCAGTTCATCTACTTTCAATTTCCTATGCTTTATGGTAGGAGATGGACTTGAACTGTTGTGTGCTCTCTTATTGGAATGTTTCAAGGAGTGACGATGATGCCTGCTAACGCTCCTTGATCTTCCTTCCTTATCAGGGGTCCCACGACTCCCTGGTTTGCTTGAGCCACTCTCTTTATCCAACTTCTTTTCAATTCTTTCTAGGCTTCACATTAGATTTATGTTGAATTCTCCCTATTGATCCCTAGATTTCATGAGCTTTATGTTATCTTCTCGGTGAGTCCGGACATCTTTCCGCAATATTTCAATCGATTCATCATGTCTCCCTCCTTATCTATCTATTCTCAATGCCCATTGGAGTTTTATCCTTCAACTCCCAAATAGACATCATTCTTTGAACTGGAAGAATTGTGTGCCTCCTCCATTTCTCTGCACTAAGCGACAATTTGGTTCGTTTTTTACAATCATTAACTCTACAAACACAATGTGAAGTCAACCAAAATTTTTTAGGCCATCAATACTTAACAAATTCCATAGTATTCATAAACCAATCTGATTCAAGAAAATTTTCAGATTTCATTCTGCGGTTCTCGAGCAATCAAGAATCCCCACAGATCTTTTCTTTCTGAGCTTTTCTCTATTCTGCAATATGTTTTTTTTTCGGGCACTAGCTCCTTTCTCTTAGCCCCCAACCCATGCGAACATGGGTTGTGGCCAAGCGCTATATCGATAGGCAATTAGGCTTTCGAGCCTCCGGCTTTATAAGTTTTCAAAGCACATCACCACAAATCTCTCTGAGTTCTAGATTAACGAACTCACGAAGTAGGGTGGATCAAAACTCCACAACTACCTAGCATCCAACAAATGACACGCATTGTGGAACTTCATGCATCTGAGCTCTAGGACTTCGAAGCTTCAGAGCTTTGGGACTTCAGAGCTTCATAGCTTTGAGTCTTTGGAGGATTTCACATCCGCACACCCCCAACACCCCGAACCATTAATTTATGAACACTTCGATGTCACCTTTGGTGACATCATTACGTCTCGTTACCTCGGCATTATGAAACTTTTGAAAGTTCTTCCTTTCATTCCCTTATGAAACATTATTCTGAAGTGTCAAGTCTCTATATTTCACAACTGGTGCCACGTGCCACTGTGACCATTAGGGCCCCACCACCCATACTCAAGAGGAGGTCCCTGTGGTGAAACATTAGAAACAGACATGTGATCCACTCAGATAGGTGACACATGTCATGTTCCGAATGACATTTCAATTTTTGGCGAGTCTAAAACCCACTGACATGTGGCACACATCCAATGGGTCCACATAATTCCTGGTGACATCATCATGCCACATTACTCTGGAATTTCAGGCTTCATAATTTTTTACACCTCCTTCCTTTGAGTCTCCCGAATTTTGAATTTTTGAACTTCTTTACCCTCCAGGTCCACATAGTATAGTTGTCCACATTCCAAGTGAGGGCATGTGGAAGGAATAGTAGAGATACATGTCACCTCCAGGTGATGTCATCATGACTCACTACTTCGGTTCTTTGGGGCTTTGGAGCTTCAAGCTTTGGGAGTACTCTCCTCTACACACACTAATTCTATCGGATGTCGAAATATCGAATAAGCCAATCTGCTGACACATATCCCTCTTAACGGGCGATCTGGTTTAAGTCCGAACTTTGGAGCTTAGGGGTCTTTTACCCTTCACCACTATGTTTTCCCCTTTTTAACTTGACTTGATCCAACGGTAAGGCTTCTCTCCAGATCTATGGTGTAGATCTCCTCCAGGACTTTGGAGCTTCAGGCGTCAACCCTTTCTTATTTTTTCACCTAACTTCACCAAAGTTGTGAATTTTGAAGGGCTTCCAGGTTAACCCTCATGCACTTCTCCAGATCTAATAGTCGTGATGGATTCCCCTTCTCCTAAATAGATCCTATGGCCCCAACAACATGAATGTTGTGATTTTTTTCTCTATGGCCATTTCTCAAACTTATTACACCTCCTGTGTTCCGAGCAAAGTCCAAGTGTTCTTTCAATGCCCTTCTAGCACATTGTACATCAAAACTAACTGGACTTCCTACTCTGAATTTCTTGTTCGTGGGTAGGAACCATGGTCTATGAACTTGAATTTTTTCCATTTCGACAGCAATTCTTTTTCAAAAATTTTGCTTCAACTTCGAATAACATGGCCCATCCAGGATCACTATTGAAACCATGGCTCTGATACCAATTTGTAACATCCCCAACCACCAACAAGTCAGGCAATGACACTACTCGTACACTTCACTTAGTTTTGATACAATTTTTTAACGTCCCCAACCACCAACAGGCCAGGAAACATCACAGAGGAACACACACACACACACACACACACATATAACATGCATTTCAAATGAATTTGAAACAAATAACAAAGAATTACTGCTACCATATAGACTCAAATGGAATTGATAGTAATTCCTACATGCAACATAACACATGATAACATTTCAAGAATCACAGACATGAATACCATACATAATTAAGCATGGAAATGATACTTGTCTTTTAACTGGAGTAAAATCACCAACTGCGTGCAGACCTTCCATGAACCTCCCAACCTTAGACCACGTTGCTCATCACACTCAACAGTGGGTCACCCCCGAGTTGGGACTAAACCCCACCACGCAAGGGAATTCTAAGCTTGGCAAGGACAACAAGGAAATTGCACAAAACAATAGGAAGGATCTTTTATCCCAGGAGCCACTTACGCCCACAACCCCTAGACCCTCATTCCCCACATGCCTTCTCCACCCCGGGAGGGTACACCTTCACTAATACAAGTCCATCGGCTACTACACCTCCCTTACCTTGGGCTTCAATAACAAGCTGGACCAAAAGTCTCAGAGTACTGTAGCTACTATGGGACTCCCTTCCAGGAGAAATCACTTCCCAAAAAATTCTCTCACCTAGGAAAGTTGCTCACATTCCTGATAACCTACTTCTTCAATTCAGCTCCTAAGAAGAAAGAAACAACATTCAACTACACACAGGTGATGGTAGAAACATAAAACGAATATGGACACCGAAACTGGAAACAGCCAAATGCTAAGACACAACATGGCTCAGCCGAATACAATTGTGTCGGGCTTCATAGGAGACATACAGGATAACTCAAGTACAATTGCAGGATTCCAAAGGTGCGTGCTAGATACAGAGGTGATGATGATGGAGAAATGGTTCAATGCGTGAATCCCTAGTCAATCGAGAATGTGACATACTTCTAGAGAACCATAAGGGTCATGAGGAAACTTGAAACTTGTCCAGATGGAAGAATTGGAATCACACCAGAGTGGGAAGAGAACCCACAACGAGCAGGCCTTCCCAGCTATAAATTGCATGTGCCTAGGTTGACACATGTCTTTCTAAAGCCGCATGAGTTCTACTTAGCAATCATTTCCTTTTCTCGCAGGAACTTAGGACAACACGACTTATGTCAACCATAGCTTTTGGGAAATAATAATAAAATATTATTTCCTTAGAGGTAAGCCCTCTAGCTTAGCCCTAGGCCTAAACACTTATCCCTCTTCCCTTACCCTACCTAGTGGAGCTTAGTCCCCCATAACTCTTCTTT
>JASDQU010362698.1:0-11703 GCA_032191745.1 Picea mariana
ACACACATATAAACACGTCTAAAAGGTAGATCAACAAAGTGTTTGACGAAATACCTCACTCAGAAAAAGTTTTAAAAAGACACCAAAATAGTGATGATCCTTGCATAATGGCTTGGGATCATTACAGAGGGGCACACGTGATTACTGTATCACCTATAATAGTGGTTGTGAATTAGTCTGTGGATATGTTGATTCTGATTTTGCAGGTGATCTGGACAAGAGAAGGTCGACTTCAGGGTATGTCTTTACTCTTGCAGGTGGAGCTATTAGTTGGATGTCAGAGCTACAGAACATTGTTTTTTTATCCACTACAAAAGCAAAATATGTAGCTGCTTCACATGCTTGCAAAGAAGCAGTTTGGTTGAAAGTTTTGTTTGGTGAGTTTGGAAGGATGCAGGACAAAGTAAAGTTACTTTGTGATAGTCAGAGTGCTATTCACTTGGCTAAGAATCCAGCCTATCATAGTAAAACAAAACATATACCTATCAAGTACCATTTTGTAAGACAAGTCATCCATGAAGGTGGAGTCTCTCTTGAGAAAGTGCATACAAAAGAGAACTGTGCAGACATGTTCACAAAACTAGTACTGTTAGAGAAGCTACAATGGTGCTTGGCTTCTCTTGGCTTGCTAAAATGGTGATGAACAAAAGCAGGAGCAAGGTAGGTATCGGGTTATTTGTTGTGAAGGTGGAGATTGTTGGAAACAGTGACAACGAGTTTCCCATGATTAGGATTTCAGATCCAAAAATTCAGCGTTGGTTGGAACTATTCAGCCCAAGTTAGAATTTGTTGTGAGCGCATTCTATAATCAGTTTTCCATGTAATTGTATATAAATTATGTAAGCCCGTAGAGGCAAATATGGAGTGGTGAAAGATGTGAGTGAGCTGTTGTAATCTCCATGATCTGAATAATAAGACAACCGATACCTATGTCTAGTAGACGTAGCCCAACGTTTGGGTGAATCACGTAAATGACTGTGTTTCTTGTCTACATTCTTATTGATTGTCTTATGTTAATTTGTGTTTCTGCATTGGCAAATTAGAACAAGTTTCATCTTCCTCACTTCAACGTCTAAATTCGTGTCCTTCAGATATGCAGACAGTTTCATCTTCAGCACATCAACATCTGTGTCGGTCAGGTCTAAATTGACTTGAGAAGCAATAACACCCTGCAACTCCAGAATTTAAAATTGAACAACGGTAACCCAAATGACAGCATCAAAAATGTCACTGACCTCCTTGTGGGTATTGTAGATATTTTTTAGCAGCGTTGTTTTTCCAACGCCATCGTGGCCATATACACCGATTCTCTGAACGTGGGCATCTTGTGTGAGACACCTCTCAATCTGCTTCTTTGCCTGTCGTGGTGTGAAGGAGGCAATCTGTTGAGCACTGCAAAACACTGAAAAATATGTCTGCCGCTGAGCAAAGAGCCCATTAAAAGTTGCTATCCACTCTCTGATTTGTGTAGAGAGCCTGGGCTTAAAAAGGAAGGCACAATCAATACCAAAACACTGATGTGGTCGTTGTGAGCTTTCGATGAATTCTCTGGCATTTCCAACTGAGCCTTCCATCCTTTCCACACAATTTTTCATCGAGTCGGGGGGACTCTTTTGCTGATTGTCGAATTGATAGCTGATATTGCGCAAGAGGCCCTTCATATGATTTAACTGGCCTTGGAGAAGGTGATGGTTGTCGGCCAAGAGAATAACATCATCTATCTGTTGGATGAGAGGAGCAATAATAATGGTGCTCATGACATTGTCTGCAGTTCCGTTCACAATATCCATTGCCATTGCCATTGTTCGGAGGGAAGCAGAAAATAGAAGAAGCCAACAACGCAGATTATGAATATAAAAGCATGAGAGAGCACAGCAAGAAGGAGGAGAATGGGGATTAAGTGAGGAGAGCGGGGAGAATCCGGTTCCGCTTACAATATCCATTGTCGTTGTCGTAGATCGGAGCGGAGCAGAAAATAAAAGCATCCAACAGCGCAGAATATGAATATAAAAGTAGTTGGGAGCACAACAAGAACGGGGATTAAGTGAGGAGAATGTGGTGTGTAGGTATAAATATAGAAAGGCATGGCAATGGCTGTGAATTCAGAGAAGGAAGGATGATGTTCAATTATTGTAACAAAAAGTTTATTCCAAACATTTTTAATTGATCACTTTTGCAGCCCACTCACGTCCAGTGCAAGTTGCGTTGTAGATATGCCTCCCTTCGTGCAAAACAAGTGTCCTTGGAGTTAGTCTAATGGGCTTTCATTATTTATTCACAAAGCATGAGAAAATTATTGTATTAAAGGGATTATCCATTCTAATAATATAATGAAATTGTTTCATGATTAATTCGTCATCCTCTTTCATACCTTATAGTGTTAAAAATAGTATTCAATATACCTTTTCATATTCTTTTCCAATGGGTTAAAAATGGTATTCAATATATTTTTTATATTCTTGGTGTTTTTATTATAAAAGTCATGTTTAATATATTATTCTTTTATTTATATGAAAATTATGATTTTTTCTTATTTTTCATAATGTTTTGGGGAAAGTCTAGAAACCCCCATTTTGGCTTTCGAGTTTCGGGGAAAGAGAGCAATGGTCAAAATCTCTATGTTTGTCAAACCCTCAACTGCCGAAAATCTGAAATGGTGACGTGGCATTTATGTAAAATCTTATTATAGCGATTTTATTGTCATTTATTGCATTGTTTTTGTGCCTCCTTGTGACTTGATTTCTAGGTAAAAACACATCTACACTTTTAGGAGCTAAGGGCATATGAAACCTGAGATTTAAACTACCGAAAGTCTGCACTTTCGGTAGCTAAACACTATAAATTTTTTCTTCCTAAGCTATCGAAAGCCAAAATTTCAATTATTTGTTCCAACATAGGCTCCATCTAGGGATGGTGTTTTCCTGCAAAGCACCAAGAATAGTAGACCACGTGCCTTCATCCATTGGGTGACCTAAAATCATCCTTATCAAACGCTGAACCTTGTCACTTTGCTTGCACCTTTCCGAAAGAAAAAACTGCTTATGCATTCATTGGGCTATGGAGTCATTTGGCATGTGCAACTAATCTTTGGAAACCTTGTAGCCTACCTGTATCTTGATTTGTTTATTCAAGGAATCAACAACTGAAAATGATCTAGTTGCTCATATGAAGAGCTTATTCTCCTGCATACTCCTACTCTAAGCAATTGTACTGCCTCTTATCAAGTGAAATCATGTTTCCAATGAAGCCATATAAGAAACCTATTTACTGATATCATCTTTGATCTGTACCTGAAAAATATAGTAAACCATAGCATGAAAAAATGTAGTTCGAAAATATGACAAAACCAACTTTCATTTGACAAGAATGTTTTGACATCTATGTTGCTCATTGACTCCAAATAATCAGTAACGGGACCATAAAAGTCACATAGAAATACCTCATTTTGTTGTTGTTCCAATTGACTGAAATGTTGTTGATTGATGCCTTTACTGATCTGAATGTTGAATGTGGACTGCTTAATATTTGTTGGGGAAACATGCATGATCAACTGTTGATTTGAACATGTCTGCTCTCCTTCATCATATCCCTGTGATCTGAATTCATCACTATGATATGCTGGCCTATTCCAATTGACAATTTTTAAGAGAGAAGAAGAGATATGTTATTCATTTCCTACATTACTCTCTTGATAATTATCAAATGAAAAATGAGTCTGAAAATATGTATCATGAAAAAAATTCTGATCACCCTCTCCAACAATGATACTTTAGAGGATGTATCAAAGTTAAAAGGATCTTCATTGGACTCTTGAACAACAGACTCATATCTATCTTCAACCATAGCATTCATACTTTTCTGATCATCATTTAGTTGATATGTAGGTTTTGATGAAATTTCATTAGACAAAAAATCTTTAAAATCCTCTTCTTCATCACTATATTTATCAAATACTGGAAAATCAGAATAAAATCCTGAAGGTTTCTGCATTGAAAAATCAAAACTCTGATCTTGAAACAGATTTTGAAAAATATCACTATCTTCCTCATCATCAACAGTCTTTACATCAAAATCTAAAACAAAGGTTATAGAAGAAGAAAGATAGTCTTCTTGATGTTCCTCATGATTGTTGCAACTTCCCTCCATCTGCAAAACTGAAAGTTGGGGATTGCCTTCATTGATTTGAAGTTCCATCTGACTCAAAAATAGTTGATCCATATGATTTGTAGCTGGAATAATTAGATCTTTAGATGTACAATAATCAGAAAAAGGTGAAGCAGGAGAACTCTCAACCTTATCATGCGATATATATTCTTCACAACAATGCTCAAGAAGAAATTCCTGAGAAAAATACCTTTCATATCGATGATGGAATGCTGTATGAAATTCTTTCAATGAAGGAATACTGGAATGGGGTAAAGATTTATACCAGAGCCTAGCTTCTCTTTCCAATGAAAACATAAACAGTTTCATGAGGACATCTTCATGTTGTACATTTAATTCATCCATGAGCTTGTGGAATTCAAACAAGTGTTGAGTAGGATTGTCGTCCACATATCCTCCAAATTTAGGAAGGACATCTTCCCAAATTTTAATGTCTGGAACAGTGTTTGGAAAACCATAAACATTTGTAAATTCCAGAGGAGCAAACCTTGCAACAATCCGAGCAACGAACGAATTCGACATTTTGAGACCAGTGGAGTCGCCAATGAATCATGTAGAGTCTTTGAACCAAGGAGTCGTAAGGTGAATAATCACAACCAATTGAATGTGTATCCCTTGTTCACCATCAAGGAATGGATCTAAACTTTTTGTCATATTCAAGGGAAGATAGCTTCATTCCTCCATCCCCGACAATGGCACCAGAAAATGTTGTCGCAAGAGTTGGTTCTAGGTTGTAATAGAGCCAAGCCTTAGCACATTTTAAATGAAATAAATTTTGTTTATTGATTAGTCATAGGAGGCTTCTAGAACTAGGTCTGAAACAAGCCCTTCAATCATTTATAGATCAGAAACGAAGAGACATGACCTCGTTTGTCTAATTGATTTAATAAAGAAGATGGACAGAGGATAGGAGATGAACAAAAGTGAAATAAAAAGATAGGTATCTAATTCTGATAAATCTGGTCTTCCTTTCAATAGAAGAAATAACACCAAACTTCAAATATCTGAACATAGGTCTTGTCTCACTCATAGCAAGATAGAGGAAAAGCTATGAACAAATAAAACTTGTAAATAAGGAAAAACAATTAAGATGCAGGTCTTGTTCTACTCATAGCAAAACAAAGGAAAAACTACACTTTAAGGAATGCTTTAAATTAGCTACAACAGAAGTATCACTGAATTGTAACCATTACAAGCTGAATTAATGAATGGAAGGAAGAATGAGAAGTAATGAAAACTTTAGAAACAATAACACAGGAAGAAGATAGAATTAGACAGTGACAAGGTGTAGAATCTCTTGGCATTCTGTTCTATATTTACTGAAAATGAATGCATTACAAACCCAACCTCCAAAAGGCCCTCGGGTTGTTCCCCCACTTTTCCTCTTCAAGAAGATACAATAATATAAGTCGTCTACCCTCTTTCGAATAACTGAAAAACGATTTGAATTACAAAATAAATTCTTCTAGAAATGAATAGATATATCGTGTAAGTATTGAGGTCAAAATCCTCCCTAGGAGGTCGAATTTCCTCCCAAAAGATAACAACAGTTACTATCAATTTCAGAAACTTTCTGCCATAGAAAATGGACCAAACTGCCGAAACCTGGGGCTGCGGTTATGGTTCTATATATCTCGAGTCGTGATAGTTGTTTATAAACTGAAAGAGGCTTTTGTGCATATGTTTTTTCTGAGAAAATAGCTCTCTCCATTCCATGAGATCCATTTCCATTTGCCCCAGATCTGCATTTTACAAACATTTGTCAAAATAGGAAAATATGAGATCTAAAAAATTAGGGCTCGGAGATGGATTAGATTATCCCAATATGTGAAACCTATAGGAAAACTGAGAGAGGCTATTGATATCTAATGTGTTAGGCACAAAATCCTCCGACCATTTCTCAAAATGATACTCCAGTTGCTCAGAATTATCATTTGAAAATGATGACTCAACACAGTAAAAAATGCCACATTTCCGAAAATGAACCTCATCTTTCGAGGGACTTTTGACTACCTTCCCAAGATCCAATTGAAATTTTGAAGATACCACTGGAAATAATACAATCAGTAGATGTTGATCGATTATTCGAACATAGAAAACGACCTCTCCGCGGCTGAGAAAATTGAGTTTTTCTAAGGCAGTTTTATCACCGAAAAAAACCTGCGATTTCGGTGGCTAAGAGGCCGAAAATAGGGGTATATTAACCATCGAAAGTCCTGGATTTTGGCAGCTAACAGTGCGATTCTAGAGTGCCATAAGCCACCAAAAGTCCTGAAACCCCGATTTCGGCTTTCGAGTTTTGGGGAAACTAAGCAATGGTCAAAATCTCTATGTCGGCCAAACCCCGAACTGCCGAAAACCTGAAATGGTGACGTGGAATTTATGTAAAACCTTATTATAACGATTTTATTGTCATTTATTGCATTCTTTTCATGCCTCCTTGTGACTTGATTTTTGGGTAAAAACACATCTACACTTTCGGCAGCTAAGGGCACATGAAATCTGAAATTTAAGTTACCGAAATTCTACACTTTCAGTAGCTAAACACTATAAATTTTTTCTTCCTAAGCTACCAAAAGCCAAAATTTCAATATTTTTTCCAACAGGTTGGACAATCTAAGAGAAAGTGTTTTTCATATTCAACCTTCTTAGTGTCACAAAGGTGACAGACTCTTTCATCCCATGGCATTTTATGAATTGACCAATGCCCAGTTTCACTATGCAGCTCGTGAGAATTTGTTCTTATCTTAGCAATGCTTATTTTTTTCTTTAGACTTGGCAAAACAGATAGATAATTTTGATCTTCTAGATTATGGTTGATTACATCTTTATAATACCTTAACTTTATTTTTTCCTCTAACTCTTTATAACACCAAATTTTCTCTTTAAATTTTGATTTGACATTTTTTTTAATAGTATTTTTTTTCTGCAAAATGGTTTCTTCCATGATTCCCCAATAGGTTAGCCAAGACTAAGCATCTTTATGCCATCCTCGCTTGAGTTGATGGTGGTTATGACTTTATTTTGAAGCAATTTTAGGTAGCCTCTTGTCTTCCATGTTGTTTAACTTGTTCTTATACATTAGGTATCTAGTCATAGCCATGCCCTAAATGGGGGAGAGGCTTGTTTCTAAGAGGAGGATGGGATAGGGCGTATTTCGTTTACTTTTGAGATTATAGGTTATAAAATTATTTTGTATTTGCTCTATCTTTCTCCAAGATTCACAAGAGATACTACATCCCCAGACTTCACATCCATAAAGAATAACAGGTGTAACAAGAGTCTCAAAAAGAAGTTTCTTCTTCTCCCAACTCCAAAGATATTGATTTACAATTGTTTTCAAGCCCATAATAAGCTTTCCATCCCCCAATAATCCTTTTCTCAATACTATAATTCCAATTGAACTTATGGTGAATATCAATTATAAGATATTACTATTCACATATCAAAAATTAAAAAAAAAATATTATTAATTTTTTATTAAATATTTTAAAATATTCATAACTTATATCAATGTAAAATTAATTTTCTAAAATTCATTTAATTATAATATTTTAATTATTATCCTTATCAAAATATAAAATTCATTTAATTACATTATTTTAATTAGTATCCTTATCGTTACTTTTTCATGGTACTAAATATTAAATGTTAAATAGTTATTAAAGATATTTTGTTAATATATTTTTTAAATTCTTTAAGAAGTTTAGAGATAACAAATATTTTTAAGTGAGAGAACTGAAAATTATAAAGAAATATATTAAGGAAAATGATTTAGAAAAAAGAAAGAAATAGAGGTTATTTCATAAGTTTGTTTTTTTTAATATAATGTTCGAAATTAAATTTTTTTGGAAAGAATAGAGAATAAGAGAAGTTACTTTAGGATTTTATGAAAATGTTATTTTAAAATTGGAGGTATCTATAAATGACAAAAATAGAAGAAGGGAAGTCAATACATTGGAGTGAAGTAAGGATGCTTTATCTCTCCAACATTATTTGACATATTTGTAAATCAATTAAAAAATTGGATGAAGGAGAATAGAGGATATGGATTATTCATTGTAGGTTATATTTTGTAGTTGTTTTATGTAGACAATGTATTATTGGAAAAAAAAAAAAAAAAAAATTTAAAAACATCCTGATTATTTAAACAAATTTTGTAAAAAATGAAAATTAATGTAAAAAAACAAAGGTAACAATAATAGGTATTTGAGATAATAACCATCAAGTTTACTAGTTATAACTTTGGAGTGATCATTTTTTTATAACTATTTGGGAATAATAAGAAGCATCAAAACACTTTATTCTAATTAAAATAAATGTAAAATAATTCAACTATAAATTTAAGGAAATTTCTATTTACACAATTGGTTTTATCATCATCATCATATATAATAAAAAATTATTATAAAAATAATTATTTATATAAATAATTTAGCATATATTTTAATAATTTTATTTAATTAAATTTTTAATATTTTTAAAATAATAATAATAATTTTTTAATAAAAAATGTATCTAATTGAAATTGTTTAATTTTTAAAATTAGTTAAATTAACAAAATATTTGGCCAACTCATCATTCTTAAGTATGGTTTTAAATTCTCATAGCACTTAAGTATTAAGTTCTCATATTAAATCTTAAATTCTCATACCACTTGAGTTGGTTAGAATTCTTAAATTCTCATATCACTTGAGTTGGTTAGCGTTCTAACTTTTGAAAAAAAAAGTCACACAAATACAAATTTTAGGTGACTCCTTAATTCTACAATGGATGAAAAGAGACTTTTGCAATGAGGAATTTCTTAGTTCAATCGTTATTTATGGATATGGATAATCTAAAATCTCTTTTCTCTCACATTTCATTTGCACTTCAAACTCACAAGTAGTCTAGTCCAAGGAAGGATGGGTGTGGATAATCTAAAATCTCCTTTCTCTCACATTTCATTTGCACTTCAAGCTCACAAGTAGTCCAGTCCAAGGAAGGATGGGAGGTTCTCTCTGATAAATATTTTGATTGTAAATGATTTGAACACTTACATATTTTTTTATCTTTATATATAACATAAGAAGTATTTTTTTAGATAATTTTTATGGGGCAGGGTTGTCCACACAATTTCTCATAAGCAAGAGAGATACTAACTAGAAGATATTTTTTTAAGGAAAGTTGTATGGTCACTCTACATAAGGCCTTTAAAAAGCATTTGAATAAATATCTACTTTTATAATTTTGTTACCTTAATAAAAAAATTATTTGATTTTTCTTTGAAAAAAAAAAAATTAATAAAATTGTGAATCATTTTTGTAAATAAACAATTTATAATTTATATTAAAATTTTTGAAAAATATGTTATCATTAATATAAATATAAAATATAAATTAAATTGTATGCTTTTTAATATATTTTTTGATTATATAATAAAAAATTATCAAAATAAAATATGATAATGATAAAGTTTATTAAATTATATATATATATATATATATATATATATATATATATATATATATTAAAAATTTTCAAAAAATAACGAAGTTATAGTTAATCTCAAGAATTAGGTGTGCATGTATATCATTGTTTGTAAACAAAGCTTAATAACTCATTGGTGCTCCATAAGAAAACACACTCTGACTCCTACAAAATACTTATAATAATTAATTTGTTTCTTGATATCTGAAAACCAAATTCTTAACTAATTAACAATTATTTTAAAACTTAAAAATTAATAAAAAATAATCTTTTCACTTTATTTATAATAAATATTAATATTATTTTTAAAATTTATAATATAATATGCACCCTTCCGCTTTCATTTCTTCAATCAGATTTCTATCGCGAGTAGAGAATATGAGTTTGCCGACTCTCTCATTGTTAAATTCCACGCCCAGCTCTTCCAGATCAAGTGCTGTTAAATCACAGCATCGAAAAAGTCACTAACCTCCTTGTGGGCATTGTAGATTTAATATATTATTTTTTTTCAATCATTTATAAATATTTTTATGATTTTCTCATATATTTTTTTCATATCTTTTTTTCATATCTTGATTGTTTAATACACTATTCTTTTTCATCACCATAGTGTTAAAAAACTGTTTAATATACCGTTTTTTTTCAATCATTTCCAAATGTTTTTATGATTTTCTCATCTATTTCTTTCATATCTTCATTGTCTTTAAAAAAAAATGTTTAATATACTATTTTTTTCATAATAATTAGTGTTAAAAAACTGTTTAATATACCATTCTTTTTCAATCATTTTCAAATACTTTTATAATTTTGCCATATGTTTCTTTGGTATCTTCGTTGTCTTTTAAAAAAAGGTTTAATATAGTATTCTTTTCCATCATCATATTGTCAAAAATGGTGTTTAATATATTATTCCTTTTCAATCATTCCAAATGATTTTATAATTCTTATATCTTTCTTTCATATCTTCATTAAAACTTTAAAAAGTTGTTTAAAAGAATATATACTATTCTTTTCTATCTTCATTATCTTTAAAAAGTGTTTAATACTATTCATTTTTATTATTCCTTTCTATCATATGATGATAAACAAGTTAGTTAATATATTCTTATTTTTCAATTATTTCTAAATGTTTTTTATGATTTTCTTGTATGCTTTTTTTCATATTTCCATTTTCTTTAAAAAGATTTTAATATATTATTTTTTTTCATTAAATTTATATAAGAATCATTTATGTTTTTCCAAATATTTTTTATATATTTCTTTTATACCTTATATTATTCAATATATTTTATTAAATTTATATGAAAATTATTTAAACTTTTCCATATTGTGTAACCAAATGTTTTTATAGTTTTTTCATACTTTTCAAAATCTCTATTCTATTTTTTTAGAATACCATTAAAATAATGTGAAGTATGATTTTCTTTTTCATTACAAATTATATGGAAATCATTATGAAAATCATTTACACTTTTCAAAGTCCCAAAAATAATGATTTAAATACTTTTGTAAATTATATAAGAATCCAAATATAACAATAACTTAAATAATTTTCTAAGTTGTATGAGAATCATTTACATTTTTCCAAATTCCATTTTAGTTAAAAAAAATCATCTTAATTGAAAAAAATAATAATAATGTTTAATTCAAAATAATTTTTATATAAGATGTTTTATTTTTTATTAAATTAAATATTGAATTTATAATAAGATGGAAATTAATTTTTATAATATAAAGAAAAAATATTTAAAAAAAAATCTATTAAATGTTGAATAATGTTTAAAATACTTTTTTTTAAAATAATTTTCTTTTTTATTAAGTTTAAAATGCAAACATCCACTTAAGGTTAGATAGATCAATTCACTCTTAGTAGAGGTTAATCATCATCATCATCATCAATAATGCTATTTATTTAATATAAGTTGGAATTGTCGTGGCTTTCCATGGCGCAAAGGTCCTATGATAAGTTGGATCCCGAGTGGTATTGATATTATCTGTCTAGCTGAAACTTGGGAGCATGAGGAGTCTAAGGTCCCTAACATGGAAGGATTTGTCTTGTGGTCGGCATGG
>JASDQU010362704.1:630-11708 GCA_032191745.1 Picea mariana
TATGCCATTTGGCTTAACAAATGCACCAAGTACCTTTATGAGGTTGATGAATGAAGTCCTGAAGGATTTCATCAGAAAATTTGTTATCGTATATCTGGATGATATACTGATTTTCAGTAAAACGGAGGCTGAACATCTGAAGCACTTAGCCATTGTGATGAAGAGATTACAGCAAGAGAAGTTGCTGATAAACATAAAGAAGTTCTCGTTCACGAAGACATAACTCATTTACTTGGGATTTTTTATTTCAGAAAATGAGTTGAGGATGGATCCAGATAAGGTGGAGGTAATCAAGAATTGGCCATCACCGAGGAACATATTTGAGGTGAGAAGTTTTCATGGATTGGGTAGTTTCTACCGAAAATTCATCAGAAATTTCAATGGAATTAGTGTAGCAATGATGGATACATTGAAGAAAAGAAATAAATCTTTTCACTGGACTGAAGAGGTTGAGAAGAGTTTCAATTTGTTGAAACGAAAGATTACAGAACAACCAATTCTGGTGTTGCCGGATTTACAAAATACATTTCAGGTGAAGTGTGATGCAAGCAGGTTTGCAATAGGAGCAGTCTTAAGTCAAGATGACAGACCAATTGCATATTTCAGCTAGAAGATGAATGAAGCGAAGGTGAAGTATTCCACATACGATAAGGAGTTTTATGCCATCATCCAGGCATTGAAGAAATGGAGACACTATTTGATTCCGAAGGAATTTGTTTTATATAGTGATAACCATGCATTGCAATTTGTGACTCAACAGGAAAAGTTGAATCAGAGGCATGTTAAATGGGTTGAATACATGCAGAATTTCACTTTTGTGATAAAACATATTTCTAGTACTGCTAACAAAGTTGTTGATGCTTTGAGTAGGAAGTGTTTGTTGTTGTAGGAGTTCAAAGTCAGGACATTAGGTTTTGATGATCTCAGATACATGTACGCAGATGATCCAAACTTTAAGGAAGTGTATGAAGCAGCTGAGAATCTAGTTCTCAGGGATAGAAGCCAGTGGGCCGAATACATGATCCAGGAAGGATTGTTGTTCAGAGGCAATCAACTATGTATTCTGAATTGCTCCATGATGGAGAACTTGCTAAAGGAGAAACACAGTGGAGGCTTGGTCAGACACTTTGGTCATGATAAGACATTCGTGAGGCTGAGTGAGTCATACTTTTGGCCAGGGATGTGAGCAGAGGTCAAGAGGTTTGTGGACAGATGTAGAATTTGTCAGCAGTCAAAGGGAAGGAAGCAAAATGCAGGTTTTTATCAACCATTTCCCATACCTGACAGGCCATGGGATGAAATTAGCATGGATTTCATATTGGGATTGCCAAGGACGCAAAGAGGATTTGATTCGATCTTTGTGATAGTGGATAGATTTTCCAAGATGGCACATTTTATCCCATGTCAGAAAACCAGTGACGCGACTCACATCACGAACCTATTTTTCAAAGAAGTTGTTCGACTTCACGGCTTACCAAGGAGTATTGTTTCGGACAGAGATACAAAGTTCTTAGGGAACTTTTGGAGAACATTATGGAATAAGCTGGGGACTAACTTGTTGTTTAGTTCTTCTTATCATCCTCAGATGGATGGACAGACAGAAGTGGTGAACAGAAGTCTGAGAGACTTGCTGAGAAGCCTGGTGGTGGAGCACCATAGCAATTGGGACAATGTATTGCTGCAGGCAAAGTTTGCTTATAATGACTCAGTGAATAGGAGCACAGGGCAGAGTCCATTCCAAATTGTATATGGCATGCAGCCGAGAGGAGTTTCTGTATTGAGAGATTTGGAACAGACTGCTACTAGAAGCGCTAGTGCAGAAGAATTCGTGGAGGTGATGAAAGAACTTCACAGTCAGGTGAAGGAGTGACTGCGGAATTCAAGTCAGGAGTATAAGCGGAGAGCATACCAGCATTGAAGATGACTTCAATTTGAGTTTGGTGACTTGATTCTAGCACACTTGAGAAAAGAAAGGTTCCCAAGGGGAAGATACAATAAATTGAAGATGAAGAAAATCGGACCATGCAAGGTATTGAAGAAAATGGAAGAAAATGCTTATGAGATTGAATTACCCAATGGGATCGGAATTTCTCCAATATTCAATGTCTCAGATTTATATCCATACAAAGCTGAGGAAGTAGGGGCAGAAGATGAACAACCATAGGTTCAGTGGAAAAAGAAGATGCCAGTTGCAGAGAAGCCATAGATGGAACAGATATTGGATAAATGAGTGGGTAAGAAGACCAAAAGGAAAGAATATTTTGAATATTTGATCAAGTGGAAGGGCCATCCAGCTGAAGATGCCAGCTGGGAGACTGAAGTTGAGATTCTGAAGCATGGAAAGACCGTGCAGGAGCTCATCAACAAGAGCCCATGAAAATTTTCAAGCAAGGGAGTATGATGCAGGAGCATCTCCTATGTCAAGCGAGCCAGCGCGGAAGCGGAAGACAACTGGAAGGCGTCCAACACAAATTTTTGAAAAAAACCTTGAAACTATTGTGCGAACATTAATGAGGAAATTTAATAAAGTGCACTTATATATTGTAATGAGACCTCGAGCCATATGCTCTCGTCTGAATTAGATGGAGGCATTTATAGTAGTTAATGAAGGTAGATAGAAATTGAAATTCTAGATTAGACTGTTTAGAAAAAAAGAGGGAAACGAGATATAGACACCGTCACTGTGCATTGTAACATTATTCATAAATAGTTAGAAGCAGGAAGAGCATAGAAGAGAAGCAAAGAACTGTAGAAGAACACCCATGTACAGATCTTGAATTAATAGAAGAAATTGATTCAGATTCATGGTTTTGTGTTTGTTCTCTGTGTATGTGTGTTGAATACTATGCTCATGAGTAATTACTTCCTGTTTTGCATTTGTTGTTATACTGTGCATATGATTTTATGTGTTGAGTTTGAAGTCTGAAGGTAGAGAGAACTAGTTTCAATTGTTTCTATATTTGAGCCAGAGTTCCTGCAAGGAGTGCAGTTGAAATCATCCGCAAGGAGTGCATTGACGGAGGGTTCAGATAGATTAACTTTTGTTCTAAATACCTAGAAGTGAAATTGGGTTATACGAGCCATGCAAGGAGTGTGCAGGCTAAGGAGAGTCTCATTTGTGAATCTGAGCGAAGTATTGAAGGACTGTTGCAGGCGTGCGTAGAGTTGAAAGGAATCAACACTTAGAGGTGTTTGAGAACTGCCGCAAGGAGTGTGTGCAAGGACCCTCTTTGAGGTTGGAAGTGTGAGAAAGCTTAGGAGGGATAAGGATTTCAAGCCCATCGAGGAAAAGCATAGGGAGGCTATGCCATGTAGTGTTTGAAACAAGCACTGCAAAGTTACATGCAGGAGGACCAGTTTTCATAGAGGAATACTAGGTTCACCCGTATAAGACATCAGAGAGGAAGAAATCGACGGTCAGAAATTTGTGGAGAGGATTAGCGAAATCCCACCAGCCGTCAGGTCTGCCAGAGAAGCGAGGAGGTTACTGTTGCATCCAGAGTTCAAGTTCAGAAGACTGTGAACCATAGGATCTTCACAAACATACTCGTCAGCCGTTGGATTGACTAGGAATTGCACGGAGTTTAAGCTTCGTGAACGGGAGGAGGAAAATTTCGACCAGAGGCGTGGCCATCGGAATTTAGGCATTTGCAAAATCAGGAGTCACAAGGACAAGTGATCGAGAATTTTCATAGTGAAAATCCCGGAGTCAATCTGAGTCGTCCATCTTAAGGAGGTAGGTGGCAGTCATCGAGAGCCCGTCGGCGTTTCGGAGATCGGGGTTGTAAGTTGACAAAGGAATTGTGACATCGGGAATCAAAATTTTCAAAATCTCGAGGTGGAATCAGAGCCATCCATCTTAAGAGGACACGTGGTGAAGATCTAATATCTCGAAAAAAGTCCCGAAAGGAAAGACTCCATCGGAGTTTTGGGATTTGGCAAATCGGAAGTTCTAAGGACAAAGGATCGAGAAAATTCATGTGGGAAACCCCATAGACAATCGGAGCCGTCCATCAGTTGGGACACGTGGATGAGATTGGGAGTCCATCGGTGTTTCGGTCATCGGGACTCGCACAAGTAAGTGTTTTGGCTTTGCAGTTGGCGAAACCCCGAGGGTAAATCTGAAACGTCCATCCACTTGGGACAGGTGTCAGAAATCCAAAGAGAGTCGGCATATTGGCACTCGGGAAATCGGAGTTCCTGAGGTCGTGAAAATTGGGAAATCAAAAGTCTCAAAAACGTGAGGAAAAACGTGGATCGTCGATCAAAGGAGGATGCATGGCAGGAATCGGCGCCATCGGGGAAAGTCCCGACAAGAAGTTGTTGATCGGCGTTTGGGTCATCGGGATATCGGGGATCCTGGTGACAAGGTGTTTTGGCATTTTGAAATCGTGAACCGCGAAACCCCGACAAGGAGGAAGGTGCCATCGTGCAGCCAGCTGTCAGCACGTCGGAAAGGAGGGAAGCACCATTGTGGGAGCCAGCTATCAGTATAGCGGCGAGTCGAGATTCGGGAAATCGAGAATCCTGTCGGCAAGTGGTTATCAACATTTGAAACCCCGTAGCCCCGACGAGGGATAAGACTGCATTCATGGGGATAACGGTCATATGGGCCAAAGCCTATAGCCAGGAGGGCTAATGCGTAAAGAGCGCGTCGGGATTCGAAGGATCGCGAATCATGAGGACGATTGCATTTTGGCATTAGAAACCCCGAAACCCCGATGAGGAATATGACCACGGTCATATAAGGGAAGGTCATGTGGACTAAGAGTTTAGCCTAGAGGGCTAATGGGAATTTGAGTGCATCGGGATTTTGAAGTCAGAAACCCCGACGAGAAGGAATATGAGGCTGTGATATTATGGAAAGTGATCGCATGGACTAAAGGTTTAGCCTAGGAGGTTAAGGCAACAAAGGAGTATATCGGGGATTGGTAAAGAAAGTTGTTTGGACATTTCAAGCGCCAAAATTTCGATAGGAAGGAACCTCGATAACAGAGTAAAAGGGCCAACATTGATTTCCCAATAGAAGAAGGGGAAATCCAGTGATAGATTGTTGTGGATGAGAATTTCCTGATAGGGAAATAGAAGAACCTTTCAGTTCTTCGGGTCAAGGGAGGAAGAAAGATCCTGTGAGCAGACGTGCCTAGCGGGCGTGCCTGCGTCAAAAACACAAGGCAAGGTAAGGCATGGAAAAACAAGGCAAGGCATGGCAAAGCAAGTCAATGAAATTCACGACATGGCAATGAAATAAATTTCTTGGCATTGAAAGGAAAGGCATGGAAAGTCAAGGTAAGGCATGACATGGCAGGGAATGGAAAGGAATGACATGGAAAGGAAATGGAAGGCATGGCATAACATGGAAATGAAAGGCATGTCATGTCAAGGCATGGCATAACATGGAATGGAAAGTGAAGGAAAGGAAATGTATGGCATGGCAAGGCAAGTCATGTCATGGCATGGCATAGCAAGGAAAGGAAAGGACACACAATAAGGGTAAGGAAAGGCTAGGAAAGGAAGGAAAGGAAAGGAAAGAAAGGCAAGGTAAGGTAAGAAAGGAAAGGCAAGGCAAGGAATGTATAAACATAGTTACCTAACAACAAAAAAGAACCCCAAAATACAAGAATACCATTATAACCATAGCATGAAGCCAAAATTTCAATCGTTCATAAATTTGAAATATTTTTTCAATTATTCCTTTTACATACCTAAGGTCATTCAGGAAAACCATCGTGATGACTTCTAATACTGATGGTATCCATTAACTTGTCATTCTCAGAGTAAGGAAATAAGTATTGTACCTTTGATGAGTTATTACTTGGAATTTTTTTTAGTTAGAGGTTTGTACCAACAACCAAGTTCGTGAAGTGGTATATAGCTTCACCTGGTCTATAATATTGAAATACATAACCACATTTTTTCCATGTTCCATCATCCTGTGTCATATATTCTCCTTTAATAACCATCAACCCAATAAAAAATTCAATGCCTTCGAAGTTTGTTACCGATCACATGAGGGTTTTCATTCCCTCTAAGGAATGTGACAAACAATAATCATTGCCCCATTCACTACCTCTTGGTGCAACCACTAGGTACATGTTCCCTGTAAAAAATGGAGTGCCATCACATGGGTCCACTAAATGCCAAAAGCATAAAACATTGATGATAGGTATTCAAACATTAATAGAAGGTTTCATAGAACCTCGAAGTACAAGATCTAAGACGTGATCATAATCTCTTGAAATACTTGATTGGTCCTCCTCCAACTAAGATAATTCTACAATTATACGTTGATGAATGGGGAGTGATACAAGATCATATTTATCAACCCATTCTATCGATTCACAATCATATCATTCATTACTACTACATGGGCCACACAGGAAAGAGAGTTTTCTCATCCATATTTCAACTATTGTGTTGTTTGATGTTCGAAATGAATGGAATCCATGAGTGCCCTATATTTTTTTTCATTCATACAACTGCGATCAATCTACATCGACCACCTCCCAAAAATATATATGTACATGTCATTTCCTATGTGATTGGTCTTCACGGGTTCTTGTTCCCTCTCACATTACTGAAGAACGCCATTCAACAATGGTTTTTTCATATCGAATGAAAGAAGTAGTTTTGAAATTCATTTATTACATGTGTAATGTTATTTTTATACATGCGATTTCTCCATCATGCTCCTCTTTCCCGTGAACAAACTTGAAATAGTTCCAAAACTGTGGTACCTTGATCTTTTTGTGCAACATACTTAACCTTTGAATTCACAAGAATGTTTGAACTGGCTTGTGCAACCATCCGACCAAATATAATGCTTATCAATCTATATTTTCCTCTCCTTA
The DNA here is from genome assembly GCA_032191745.1 of Picea mariana. NCBI lineage: Eukaryota > Viridiplantae > Streptophyta > Pinopsida > Pinales > Pinaceae > Picea > Picea mariana. The sequence goes on from JASDQU010362704.1 coordinate 7,482, forward strand.
AGGTGATTGTAAAACAACTAAAATAAATGTTGTACGTAGGATAAGGCATGGCATCAATCATCGCTTATGTAGAAGTGATACTCCTTCAATATAACTTTTTTTATTTGTTACTATGTGAACCATGCCTATATGTGATATGGACCATTATGATGACGTACTCTGAGTGTTAATATTAGCTTTGAATCTCATTTTGCGGTTGACGGGTTTAGTTCTTAGAAAAATCATCTACTGATAAGACAATACTCGTCAGAAATGTATCTTTGCATATTATAAAATGCTCATCCTACCATTGAGCCACATGGACATGTTGTTGTCATGTCTTTTCAATAAATTACTTCATTACGTCACATACTCATAACTAGGAAGTCACCAATTGTATATTTTTTCTTTCCTCCCCTCCATCAATATCATATGCGACATAATTAAATATTTGCAAGGAAACCTCCTTCCTCCCCAATTCATACTCACCGCTTACATGGATTAGCTTTCTCAGTAACTCCACTCCACCACACCTGGGACATGTCCCATCTAAGAAAGTTTTTTTTATTAAATGTACAACCCTCTAGCCTTGTACACAATATGTTGTGAATAAAGTCTCTAGATGATGACAATGACAATATAATTGAACATTCTTGCAAAAGGGTGTTGTGAAATACATGAAATGAGTGTGTGTGTGTGTGTGTGTGTGTGTGATAATAACCACACTCTAGTGATATCTACACCAACATGTGTTACAAATTGTGTTTATTTTAACATACCAAGGTTTGCATTTATGGAAAGATATTTGGCCCCAGTTAAGTGCACTATGTACTATCCTAAATCTCTCATACAATTATGTCTATATAATTTCAATAAAGTGTTTAATATGGGGTTCATGGTCCCTAGATCCCCTTCTCAATTTTAGTACATATTTTTGGTTGGAAGAAGGCTTAGTGTTCTCATGCCAAAAATCATGTACTAGTCCATTAATTGCTCCAATTAACTTCATGTCGGAACGAGGTAGCCTACTAATTAAGGCTGAAAAATATATTTAGCCACCTATGTTGAGGCTATCTCATCTATGAGAATACTTTCTAAGGGTTTTGATATTGCATTTCATGAGATGAGAGGTTTGTTGGAGAAAACAATGTTTTCTTGTGATCTTACTAACAATTGATTGTGAAAAGACACATCATGCTTCATTAGGGTATTTAGAATAAGATTTATTACCAATTATTTGAAAAGAATCCACAAGGGTTCTAACAATATGATGACTTGTTTCTAAACTTTTGATTGTTTTAATGCTAAAAATTCTCATAAAAATAATCCAACATCTAGATTTTAAGAAAGCTAAAAATAATTGACATTTAATAGCATCAAATTTTGGTTCAAAATATTCTTTAATGATTTTATCTATGTTGAGGCTATCTCGTCTATGAGAATACTTTCTAAGGGTTTTGATATTGCATTTCATGAGATGAGAGGTTTGTTGGAGAAAATGATGTTTTGCTGTGATATTGCTAACAATTGATTGTGACAAGACACATCAGGCTTCATTACGGTATTTAGAACAAGATTTCCTACCAATTATCCAACTTCTAGATTTTAACAAAGCCAAAAAAATTTGACATTTAGCGACATCAGATTTTGGTTCAAAATATTCTTTAACGATTTTATAAGAATGATAATGAATAGTACAGTTAAGTAACCTGCCTTCAAGTGATGCTATACCACTTTCATCCTCCTAGATGCATTTAGGAGTTCCTCGCCACACACTACTCAATCTAGGTAGGGACGATGAACCCCTGTTCTGACACTCTTGACCTCTCTGTTGTGGAGTTAACAATTTTGTTTTATTTCCCCTTCAATCACTAGCAGGTAAATTCTAGGAGGAGAGTGGACATTCCCATGACTAGTTTCTGGAATGTGTGAATGTCCAACAAGAGGTTTCACAAAAGGAACTTCTTCACCATAATGTTGTGCACCAATTGCCTCTCTAATTTCATCTATTGTATAATAAACTCTAGGAAAATACTCCATCATCTGGTCATCCACAACAACTTGTCTTGATGACATAATAATTAGATTGGTCTCTAATGAACTCTTGTGCTTTTCTTGTCATGATGGAGGAGAAACAACAATATCATCTATTCCACTAGAACTGGATTTCCTTATTTTTAAATCCTACATTTTTACGTATGTAAATTTACCTTTTCTCTTTCTTCTTCTACCTTTTCAATGGGTATTTCTTTCCTTGATGAATTTCTATCTTGATTCTGCCAGTTTCCCATGTTTAAAGAGAAAAATTGGCTTCGAGGCACCCCACCAAAAATAATTCTTGGTATTACACAAGAAGGCACAACTAACAATTCCATTTTCAAGTGGAAAAATTTGTCTTGGTATTACAAGAGAAGGCCCAACTAACAATTCCAATTCCAATTGGAAAAATTTGTCTTGGTATTACACAAGAAACTACTAACAATTCCAATTCCAATTGGATAAAGTTTTCTTGGTATTACACAAGAAGACACAACTAACAATTCCAATTCCAATTGGACAAATTTGTCTTGGCATTACATAAGAAGTAACAACTAACAATTCCAATTGGAAATTTTTTTTTTGGTATTATGATGCAGGAGCATTGCTCCAAGCCAGCTACGCGACATCCAGCCAGGACATCAAAGCACGCATTCAATGGAAGGAGAGAGGCGCAACTCTCTCATTTTTCAAATTTTGAAATTGTATTAAATGTTGCAAGGCCGAAGAGACAAAATCCATGCATGTGCGCAGGATTTANGCCTTAAATGGTTGTAAGGTTGAGATCTAGATTTGATTTGAACTAGACAGACATTCAATGTAATTGAATGTAATTTAATGAGAGTTGGTGAGATGGAGGGAAGATCTCGAGGAGCACCTCTTTGTAAAAAGATTTTTTTTGAATCTAGATTTAGTTCGGGGAGAGTAGAACAGAGAATAGGTTAGAGAAGAGAGGAAGCCATGACTCTATTGCAGTCAGAGCTTGAGCACATTGTAAAGAGGCATTTCATATTAATACAATCATAGCAATTTTTCCTGCATGTTGTTGTTCATGTGTTTGTGAGTATGAATGTATTTATGTGTTGATGATATGTTGTAGATGTATGTTAGATATGCACTTGCAGGGATAGATAGATTTTCCTATCTAAGAATTCTTTGATTTCAGGTTTAGATTCTTTGTGGTTTCATGCAAGAGTGCATGATAGAGTACTGTGGTCTCTGAAAACTAGTGCAGGAGTGCACTTCTGAATTCTACAGAATTTCAGACAAACACGTGCTAGGAGGGTGCACTAGCTAAAGTCATTGACTCAAGGAGGAAGCCTCAAGGTTGTTGAACACCTTGTTGAGTCCATTTTTATGCTTCCATTTTTCTCTATAAACCATACTTTTGCCTTTTTATCCATCCATTTTGCCTTCATTTCATTCCATATTTTCCATGAAACAGCCTATGAAAGGTATATTTGTCATTCTTTTGCTTAAGAATTGAGTTTTCTAAATTTTAGCATTAAAATTGAAAATTTATCAGAAATTACAGGATTTGACCAAATCCCGTAAAAGCTCTGTGGTTTGTATACTTGCAGGACACCTGGGCGAAATCTAACACTTGGGTCATGTTCCCTGATGTACAAGGATGGACAATGAGCTATCATATTCGAAATCCAAGCCTTCCAGATGTCCGGTCAATGCTGGTCAAACAGGGCCACTTCAGCAGAAAATGCCCTGTTTCAGCCTTAAATCTTGGACAGTTTTGGATTTCGTTGGATTTTGACCATATATTGTGGATCTAAAGGAGGAATTCAACCCTCCTAGGATATTATGGATCTAATCATGATATTTAGGAGACTTATTATCATTTTTGGTTTTAAGACTCTTGTATAAATACCCTTAAGCTTAAACTAGTAAGACAATCTTGATGTGAATGAAGAAACTTGAGAATTTGCACTCTTGAAGATCAGCTCTATGTTTTGTTCCTGTGAATGCTTATGATATGATGATTTGAATGCTGCTGGAGTTATTTCTTAGCTGAGTCAACTCAAGTGTACCAGTGAAGCATTGGAGGGCCCCCTTTGCCAAACTAGTACACTCTTTCCTTGTGTTCTTTTTCAAGTACATGTTTTAGATCAGATCTTGTTGTAGATGAGTTTTATCTTGCTGTAGTTAGATGAATTTCATAGATAAGTTACATGCTTAATGTTTTCAAGCCTTACTCAT
>JASDQU010362708.1:0-10510 GCA_032191745.1 Picea mariana
TCATTTCACGATTTCACGACTTGCGACTCCAAATCCTCTGACAACTTGAAACCCCGGTAGCCAATATGCCGACAGTTTCCTTGATGTCCGCCATATGTTCGAACAAATGGACGGCTGTGATCTTATCGCTATTTCGTGAATCGCGATTTCACGAGTTTAGAACTCTTTTTGTGACGATCTTTCAAAACCGCGAACTTCGATATGTCGATTTGACGGCACTTGGATCTGCTGCCACCTGTCCTCTGAGATGGACGAATCACAATCCTCTTGGGATTTCGCGATTCTTGATGTCGGGATTTCGCGTATCGTAGTTTTGGAGAGTAGTCTCCTTCGCTCATCCAACTCCCGATTCCCGATTTTGCGATGGGATAAGATCGACGACTCACGATGTTTCTTGATCCAACGGTCCATAATGACTCGTGATTTTGCGATTCACGAATTCTCACGACATTCTTCTGACCTTTACACCTTGCGAGTCAGCGAAATGCCGAGATCTTGCCACGTGTCTCTTGATGGACGCTCCAGATGATGTCGGGATTTCGTGACTTCACAAGTCAAAAATTTCTCTTGTGTGCTCCAGAGGACTAAACCTCATGCGCTTTCTCATTGATCCAATGACTATCAGTCCTCTGCGTAAAATCTAACGACTGAAACTCTTTCGCCTTTTTCGTGCTCTCTTCGTCCCCTCTGAACTGGTTTCCCACTCTGGATCCGTTCGCAGGATGAATCTTACGGCTTCAGTGGTGGTTCTTTGCACCTGAGACGCGTTCTTTACTCCTGTGGAAGAAAGATTCATGAATCTTTCAAAGATTTGAAAGAATTTCACGAGTTCTTTGTTCTCTGCTACAATCTTTGACAGATTTGAGCGAATTTCGAAAAACTTTAAACGATTCTTCCTTCTGCAGGAATCTTTAACGATTTTGAACGGATTCTTCGGGTTCTTTAAATGTGCTTCCGTCCTTTAGCTCTTCTTCATGAATCTTGATGATTCTTGAAAAGATTACAAGAATCTTTACTGTTTCTTCCTTCTGCAATCTCTTCTTCCTCATTCTTTCGAGCATTGTATGCTCTGCTTCGGCGCATGAGCTTCTTACGCTGATCTTTTGAGCGTATGACGGTCTTCTTCCTCGTGGAAGTTTCCTGCGAGAATCTTTCGAGAGTATGATGGACAACTCTCCAAGCCTTGTGAAAAGTCTGTGTCAAATGCTTCTCGAGATCCGTGAAGCTTTGCGCTGTGAGGATCGTGTTGCTCTCCAGCCTGTGTGAAGAGGCTTACTGGTGTAGCTCTGATACCATGATAAATTGTGAAGCAAGAAATGCAGAGAGAAAGAATAGAACAGAAAACAGTATATTAGAATATATGAAGAATGGTACAATGAGAAGTAAGTATGAAGAAGTTAGTACTATGCAATGGGAGATAGCGGAGCTAAATAGGCTCAAGCTAAACAAGAATAGAAAGTACAGCTGGCCAGGACAGCTGGCAGTGTATAGTCAGACTGTTGAGGTTACATTATGTTTAACATGATAATCACACCATTTCATGTAATCCAACATAATGCAGTCTCATGTATTCATTTTCATAGAGGGTTGATATAGAAGAAATTGATGAATCCCTTTATGCACATTGTCTTTTGGAAACTACGGTGAATATGCCTTGAAGAACTCCTATCAAAGATGGAATTGGATGGGAAAGATCCACGCTTTTGTTGACTTCAAAAAATGAGTAATGGATCCATGTGAGATTTATTCATGCCACATATTTGAATCGTATTGGAAGATTGATATTTGATCATATTTGATCACCGGTTGAAAAAATTAATGGATATTACCACCATTCATTCACTTTATTCATGTGTGAGATGCATTTATGTGGCATTTCTCAACTTAGCCTAGATGTGTGAACTACATCTATGTGGCATTCTTAAATTAACCTAGATGTGTGAGATAAATCTTGGTGGCATTCTCAACTTAATCTAGATGTTCTCAACTTAACCTAGATGTGTGAGATACATCTATGTGGTATTCTCAACTTAGCCTAGAACCTACATGTGTTAGATAAATATTTATGACATTCTCAACTTAATCTAGATGTGTGAAATAAATCTGAGTGAAATTTTCATAATTTTGAGAAAAGCACCCTTTTTACTATCTTTTTACTACAGTTCATACATATAGTATCATTATGGAGAACATATGGTCAATTAAGACTAGGCATAAGAAATTTACAATACTCACTTACTACAATTTTTACAACTTACACTCCTATGCCCCATTTATAAGATTCTCTATCTTTGAATTTGGTTATAACTTTTGTTGAACACGGTGACACGTTTCAAACCATCCATCTCAACCAATATTACTATCCTTGGTCAGCTATGCACCTTACGTTTACCTTCAAGATTATTCTTCTCATTTGGTGAAGACATTACATACGATGAACTTTTGAAATCGAAATCGTTTATTAATATAGATACATTTAGATAAGGGAATGAACTTGAATAAAAGGTGGCTATTATCACATAATGTTTTTAAAACCATTTCACATGATTTCCCAAGGGTGTATGGTTAATAACCATCATTCTCAATTTCATCCATGAAAAATAGCTTGGAACGTCTCATTAGGCTCAATCTCATGAATCAATCCCAAACAAAATAAAAAAGTGTGATTAGTCTAATGAATATATCACAAATGTTTTATGTCGCACATACCAATATTTACATGCCCATGATTCCACATTTGTGACGATTGTGCTTTGCACAGTTTATGGATTACCATGCAAAGAAAATAAGTAAAGATGGCTTTCTTAGAATGCTTGCATCTGCATTTAAGAGGATAGAGGAAATATGGACACATTTTAAAGATGAATGTTGTAATCTTAGGCTTTCAATGGCAGTTGATGGTGTCAATCCATTTGGAGAGATCAGATCTACTTACTCGGTGTGGCTTGTTTTTTTAATCAACAATAACATTCCTCTATGGATGTCAATAAAGAGGAAGAACATAATGTTGGAAATGATTTTTCTAGGTGTTTGTTTAGAATAATGTTTTTTTAACATAGTAACATCTCATTTGTCTTGTTTGTTTCATAATTATGTCTTATATATATATATATATATATATATATGTTCAATTATGTCTTATATTTATGTTTGATGTTTTTTTATTTACTCATATATGTAGTAATTATGTATTGTATGTTCAATCAATTAGGTAAGTACTATGTCAAATATATGAATGTATGTATTGAGCCTCTTATTGACGCGTTACTAGAGTTATGGAAGGGAATCACTATGTATGATATATCTAGACCAATAGGTGCGCAAAGGGAATTTAAATTCCATGCAATTCTTGTATGGAAAATTCATGATGCCCCAGGGCTAACACATTTGTGTGGTATGTTATAAAATTACATTGCACTTTAATAGTGTTTAATTTTATGAACTTCATATCATGCGTGCTTTTATATAATCCCTTCATTAAACATACTTCAAATAATTGATATAAAATTTAATCCATTTGTTGCAGGTCTTCAAACAAAGGGTAAATTTCCATGTCGAGTTTGTGGTCCTAAGATGAAATATCATCATTAAAGAAGTTTAGGAAAGGAGGTGTTTCATGCAGGTCTTCAAACAAAGGGTAAATTTCAATGTACAGTTTGTGGTCCTAATAACCATAGGTATTGAAGTATGAGAAATATCATTTCAATGAGAAAGAAGATTAAAACCACAAATAATGACACCTCGTGTATGGAAGTTGCAATATAATAGAAATCCTCAAGGTATATTGGATCAAATTGCCTATGTATCATACATGAAATGTTTGGGATATTTATATTTTTATTTCATTTTGTTCATTGTACTAATTGACAAGTATTGTTGTAATATATTTAATTTATATGCTTCACCTTGAGGGTCGTCATGAAGGAATTAACAATGGGGCACTTCCATGAGGAATGGAAAGTTATCTCATACAATTCAATAGGTTCCCCTACTATGAGCACCTAGAAATTGTTCATTTGTTTGATACAATGCACATCGGGAAGAATGTAAAAAAAATCTTATGACAAATCTTAGATGGAAGGAGTGACAATAGAAAAAATGTCAAGATTTGTAATGACATGAAGGAGGCTAATCATGCAATGCAATGCATGATTCATTCAAATAGCGATGCATACAAACAAAATATAAGTTCCCTTCCATGGTTATTGACAAAGAAAAAAAGCAAGGATGTAAAAGAGGTTATTGAAAAATTTAAATTTCTCAGTCGATTTTCTTCAAACATAAAGAATATCCTAACAAAGAAAGGTGAATTAGGTGGGGTAAAAACTCATGATTGGAATACCTTGATTAAGGTAATTATTTTGGTGTATATATTTCTATATTGGTGAAGCATCTTGTTTGTGTTTTTTTTTTTTCTTCTAATTTGGGAATAAATAATGATTCATTTTTTATGTTACATTATGTTATACCTCTATCTCTCCCAAAAAACTTTGAAAACAATGTCAAACAAGTTATATATTGGTGAAACATCTTGTTTGTGTTTTTTTTTCCTTCTAATTTGAGAATAAATAATGATTCATTTTTTATGTTACAATATGTTATACCTCTATCTCTCCCAAAAAACTTTGAAAACAATGTCAAACAAGTTATATATGATCTTGGAAAATACATGAGGTAAGTGGTGATTTATATGCAAAGTGTAATTTGTTCAATTCATTGTACAACTTATATTTGTCTGCATGTATTTTAATTGCAATGTAGTACTATATAATTTTTTGTTGAAACATGTGATTTGCTTGCATCATTTGTAGATGGTTTTCATCTAAAGAAATCTATAAAGAAGATACAAAGTATTGGAGGTTACAAATTCCTCTTTGAATGTGTGAAATGAAAAAGTATTTACCTCTGACATTTTTCAATGCACAAGAACACTACCTCGTACACCAAGTTGAGGAGATTGAAAAGTGTGGACCTGTATAGACAAGGTCAATGTGGATGGTTGAGAGGCATTTGAAATCATTGAAGGATTTGGTTAGACAAACATAATGTCTTGAGAGTTTTATGGTAGAGGGATATATGGTATATCAAACCATGGTTTACATTACTCAATATATTCCTAAAATAGTTGCAAATATTAATGTGAATCTCATTTGGGATGTAAACTCCATAAAAAAATTTGAAGGGGAGCACCTACTGGGGAAAGCTAGAATGAGGAAAGTTACATGTAAGTAGATGGTGGGGATTTATAATACAATTGAGTTTTTGTTTTTATGTATATCATACTTATTTAATTTTTAGTCTTCCTGCATAATCCATTATTATGAAGGTATACCATGGTAATTGATTATATGTGAATTGTTTTATTTTAATACAACTCGTTTAGAGTGGGATGCAATACATTTATACATTGCAAACAATATTGATTGGATGAAGGTATGGATTGAACGATATATATAGTCTAATAATGGTACGTTATCATGGTATGGTGTGGCTACATTGGTCAAAGAATATGAATGTAAAGGAGATACCAATATTACAAAGACGGAAATTGATTTAGCATATGGTTTAAAAGATAAACATGCAAACATATTCACCCATACTATTTAGTTTTTTTGAATATTATATTGATGTATATGGCGTGTTGTTTTTCTTATAAATTTGCATAATGTCCAAGTATAAATATGTTTATGAATTGACAATGCATTTTTTACGTGTCTCACATATTTTAGTTGAAACACCACAAGGATATGTGGTGCAATGACAACAAATTTCGCATCAAAAAGTTGGATGAAAAGATGAAAACTTATGATAGTGAGATAAATGCAATATTTCAAGTTACTAATGTTTCCTCTAGAAGTGACAGACATCCAAAAGTCTCTAAAAATTGATACTATGGGTTTTTGGATGATATACTTGAGTGTGACTTTAAATGCTTCAAATTAGTTATGTTCAACATAAAATGGTACATGATACGAATGAATGAATGAGATCTCGATAGAATTGTTAATCAACATACTAATAGATTTACCATGGTTAATATAAGGAATGTTGATCTAGGATGAGAGCCCTTTGTTCTCCCAAGACAATACGAACATGTATTTTAATCATGGGTTCCAGGTAGAGGGGGTTGGTCATATGTTGTTAGATATGATCCAAGACAAAGGCCTACAAATTATAATGTAGCAGAAGGAGATGGTATTGAATAACAAGATGATGTACATGAGCAATTAGTTCATGTGTCAAACGAAGACGTCGTAGAATTTCAAGGAGATGTTGTGGCCAATGTTTTGGATGAAGATGATATCGATGATGTTTTATATGAAGAAATTAAAGAAATTGAACCAAATGTAGGAGAGAATGTTCATGATGATGATATAGAAAATGATATGATTGGAAATGATGGCATTTATGATGATGTTGATATGGCCAATCCTTACAACATCAATTCTGAAGTGGATGATATAGATGTTGAGTTGGATGAAGAACAAGATTAAAGATATTGAAATTTTAAAATGCAGGAGGTATGTATTTATATGTTTTTCAGTTGATTTGTTCTCTTTAATTTACCTAAAATTTTATTTTTCTTAGTTTCTATGCTTGATTCTTACTATATTGATTTCAAATATTTTATAGTAGATAATTTGGGTATTGGGGAATTGAGAGTGATGTGAGGGGGGGAGGGGCCATATGAGCTTCCACCTTCATGTTGTTGGCCTTGTTAAATATAAAATACATTATTCTTGAAACCAAGAGAAGCTCATTCAGGTTTATACCATGATCTCCAATTTTAACTTTGGGTTGTCTAACAATTTTCAAGGTTGTCCATTAATTACCAACTAGTGGAAATTATTCTTTAATTTGACCTATGAATGGGGCCAACATTGAAATATTTTCAATTTGTGCTTGTATGCACTTAAATTTGACATGATTATAGTAGATGCATGTGTTGATGGTATGGGAGTGTTTTGAGACTTAAATACGACTCACACAAAGAATTCGACAATCAAACAACAAAATTAGAACCTAATTGTGAAGGAGATGAAATTATCCATCATCATATTTTTCATCAACGTTATCAATGCCATATTGAGATGATTTCATTTCAATCAATGTTAAGCCCTAAATAGTGGCACATTATCCCTTAATTGGGGCATATTACATTAGTAATTCTATTTTATTTATGTTGGCTTGGGTCCATTAGTTGTAATTGTACCTCCTAGTCTCCTATATATACCAAGGAGACATTTTTCATTTGCAATCATTTGGTATTTGGAAATTTATGTGGTTTATAAGGAGGTTTCCCCCTCGATCAAGCTTATTATATGMAATTATCTMTTTTTGAAGGCGTTGATTACTTATTCTGACATTTTTCTATGCTATCTTGATATTTGGTTCTTAACRTATGGTATCAGAGCTCAAGGTCTTGGGGTTTCACTGCTACATCTGAGACACCTTGAAATTTTTGCTATAATTATTTTTATACGATGTTTCAGAAGGAAATGCTTGGAGGATATTTAGTATAAGGATCAAGGTAYGTTGTGTTCAAATTTTATCTCTCGAGGCCTTATACTTTCAGAGATACAACCTGTGTAAGGTAGGGTTCTAGAATCATCYCGAATTGAGTCATCGCAAATTTTTTCTATAAAATTGTTTCTGTATCGTTTCAAACCCTGAAATMTGGAGGATATTCATAAACATTATTACGGTATGTGTGATAAAAAATTCAACTTCTGGGTCATCTTACATTTGTATATACACCTTGTGGAAGATAAGGTATCTAACTAGTCCTATTGACTAGTMTCAAGTAGGTGTTCCAGGTAAAACAATCATAAATTCTTCCTAGAGTATCCAAATTGAGTGAGACTAGTTTCATTAAATAGTGGACAGTCTGTAGTATTTTTGGTACAATTTTTAGAATTGAATATCATCTATTTTGTGCGGGGAACACTATACAAGTGAGATCTTCTGGAAAGGAAAACAATCTGCAAGCTGTGGAGAAGTTACCGTAAATTCCACTTGGCACATCCAATTTTGATCATACCTATGGAATTGCAGAGAAGAAATATCAGAGAGATACAAAAAAAAGTTTTCATACCTAGAAGGGCCGAAATTTTGGAGATACAACAGAAGGAAGATTGTCTAGCAGAACCACCTCAAAATCAAGGTTTAAAAGTGATACTTGGCCAACATGCCACCAAAAAATGGAACTTCTACACCAAATAAGCCTCCAGACAGTCCTACTTGGACTCTTGATGAAGGTGAATAAATGCGTAGGGACATAAATGATTTACAGAAGAAGACTGTGACAAAAGATGAACTACAAGGGATGATGGATGGTTTAAAAAGGGAGATCATGGAAGGATTGAAAAATTTTCTATCAGAGAGGACAAATGAAAGTGAAAATGTATCCCATGAAATTCATGATGAGGACACAAGGAAGATGAATCAAGAATGGAGAAACTTGAACTTTGGGTTGAAGACCAACCACATTCCTAAGATCGATATGAGGAATTTTGATGGCAAGGACCCAATCACATGGATACTTCAGATGGAGCAATTCTTTGATCTACATGATGTTCCATATACACAAAAGGTACGGATTACTTTTTTATATTTATAACCCAATCAATTTGTGTGGTATCATTGACTTTGTTATCGTAAATCACTCGTCACTTGGACAATTTTCATGGAAGAAATGATAGCACACTATGAGGATACAAGGAGCAATACCTTCTTTAGCCAATTGATAAATCTCAAGCAAAAGGGTTCAGTTACAGAGCACATTGAGAACTTCCAAAGATTGAATATAAAGGTAACAGATATTCCATATGAGCACTTGAATGATGTATTCATAGAAACTTTAAGGGATAAAATTCAACACGAGGTTCACCTTTGGGAACCCAAATCATTGGAGAATGCATTTAGGGTGGCAAGAAATGTTGAAAGTAAAAATATGGATATGGCTACTAGAAAGACCACTCCTAACATCTATCGAGAGAATAATTTTCCTTCTTCTAAAACTCCTCAACCTACAAGGTTGACACCTCAACAATTGGAGGAAACAAAATCAAAAGGTTTATGCTTTAATTGTGACAATAAGTATAGTAAGGGACATAAGTGTGGTGAGAAGAAATTATTCTACATATATTGTGAAGAGGAAGAAGAATAAGAAGAAGAAGAAGAACCATCTCAAGATGAAAATGTAGAAGCGATTTCTTATAAAGAATTGACTGCCATGATATCGTGTAATGCATTGGATGGAATTAACACTTCTAAAATCCTCAAGATCAAAGGATATATCAAAAAGAAAAATGTAATAATCCTAATTGATTATGGTAGTACTCATAATTCCATTCACTATAAATTAGCCAAAACTTTCAATTTATTTGTATATTCAGCGCTAGAGTTTCAAGTAATGATTGCAGATGGAGGAAATATCAATTGCTTAGGAAAATGAAATAAGATCAATCTTACTATGGGGGAATATGTAATGAATAGTCCAATGATTTCTACACCCATGGGTGGTGTTGATGTCGTACTAGGAATCCAATGGTTACAATCATTAGGAACAATGGATTTTAATTTTCAATAACTTTTCATGAAATTTTCATTGGAAGGAAAATAAATTGAGTTAAGAGGTATCACAGGGAAACCCAGTAAGTTGATAATCTCTAATGACATGACAAAATTATAGAAAAAGGGGAATCAAGGTGTAATTGCACAACTATGCTCACTAGATGTTCAAACATCTAAGCCATCTATTCCCATAGATCTCAAAGAGATCACTGATAAGCATTCCAAAGTATTTGAATATATTCCCAAAGGTCTTCCACCCACTGAAAATCATGATCATGTTATTCACCTAATTCCTGGGAGTTTTCCTCCTAACATCAGGCCGTACATATACCCTTATGCTCATAAGAGTGAAATTGAGCGTATGGTTGAAGAAATGTTAGAGGCTGACATTATTAGACCTAGCCAAAGTTCTTACTTTGCATTGATGGTAATGGTACTCAAGAAAGATGGCTCATGGCGTATGTGTCCAGATTATAGAGAGCTCAACAAGATCACTATTAAAGATGTGTTTCTCATTCCCTTCATTGATGAATTATTAGATGAACTACATGGAGAAATCTATTTCACAAAGTTGGATATTTGTTCAGGGTATCATCAGATTAGAATGAAGGAAGAAGATATCCCAAAAACAACATTCTGAACTCATGAAGGCCATTATGAATTTTTGGTCATGCCTTTTGGCCTTACAAATGCAACTTCCACATTCCAAGGGTTGATGAATTCCATTTTCAAGCCCTTACTTTGAAAATTTGTGTTAGTATTTTTTAATGATATACTAATCTATACCAAGTCTTGGGAGGATCATGTGAGACATGTAGACAAGGTGCTACAACTACTAAAGGAGCAACAACTATATGCCAAACCATCCAAATGTTTCTTTGGGGTGAAGGAGGAAGAGTGTTTGGGTCATATTGTATCTCATGAAGGTTTCAAG
>JASDQU010362709.1:0-11707 GCA_032191745.1 Picea mariana
GTGATCTTTTCACTATTGGAAAAATTGTGTATAGAGAAATAACCCTCTAGCATATTTAACCATTTTTCTAAAGCGTTGGCATCTATTTGACCTTCAAATAAAGGAATATAAAATTTAACTTGTACCTTGAAGGGCGTCGTACCTCTGAAGTGACTACTGGTTGAAGGTTCCTCCGTTGTTATTAGCAGTCATTGAAGGATTTGGGAAAAATTATCCATCATCTCATTCCTCTATTCTGTGAGGGCTTCCTCGAGCAACAATTTGAAAGGATCTCATGTCCCTTCATCCCTATTTTATTCCGCCATGGAAGTTTTCTTGGGAATGCAAGATAAATTTTCCTCAAGAGAAAAAAGCTCAAGACCCAACTCTCTCTACCCTAACCTCATTGGGGACATGCACTAAGAATGAAAAAGAGAAAACCACTCTGATACCACTGATCTAGAATATTTTGGGGAATGATATGAAGGGAAAAAGGTAGTAAAGATACAACAAATAAATACACAGAGATATGGAAAGGAACACAGTAATACAATAAACCTCAGATTCTATTAATGACTCTTTGAAATACAAAAGACTGTAAAATGAAAAAACACACAAGCTAGCTAGAATGGTGGTAGCTTATCTCTGAGAAGAGATGTGTCGTCTAAGCTCATTCACAAGAATTTGAGTACAATGGGGCCTCAAAGGATTTTTTAACATAAAACATAAATGAAAAACCATAAATATCCAAAACCATAACCTGAGGAGATGAAACACCAAAAGGTTTGTGGGCACCAATGGGGGTAGTTGATATGTCAACTTCCCAAGGGTGTAACTTTTGCATACAATCTTCATTTGGGGCGCTCGATACACTTTTGAAAAGGTACAACCAAGGATTGAATATTACATTCGGCTTAACATCTACCTTTGGCTACATGATAGGCATCGTCAAGCCCAAAAAACGTCGCTTAGGACCTCAAAACAACCATAGAATTTTGAGACCCGAAAAACTATAAAAACAAGCTTCCAAA
The DNA here is from genome assembly GCA_032191745.1 of Picea mariana. Lineage (NCBI taxonomy): Eukaryota > Viridiplantae > Streptophyta > Pinopsida > Pinales > Pinaceae > Picea > Picea mariana. The sequence goes on from JASDQU010362709.1 coordinate 1,011, forward strand.
ATGGAAACTGGTCTTTGAGCCAGTGGAATAGGTGGGTGGCCACTAAAATCCACTTAGATCAGGAACCTAGAAACTAAGAAGACTATTTATAATTGGTTTTTTTTTTTAGAGATGTTAAAGATTTTCCCAAACATGAATTCCTACCAAGGAAAAAAGAACCTGAGAAAATAGAGTTTGAATTGGATGATGCAAAATCTAAATCAACAAAAGAAGATGAATCAGAACAAGACAAACCTCATACTCTAGAATTGAGGAGATCCACGAGGGAAATAAGGAAACCATAAAGGTATAGTCCACCTGATTTTTGTGCTAATTGTTTTTTATCTATTATTAATGATGATCCCAAAAATTCCAGGGAAGCAATGAATTGAGAGGATAATAAACTCTGGAAGAATGCCATGGTTGAAGAGATGGATTCTTTGGATAAAAATGATGCATGGGATCTAGTTGAGTTTACAACTAGAAGAAAGGCCATTTGCAACAAATAGGTGTTTAAGAAGAAGTTGAATGTAGAGAGAAAAGTGGAGAAATAGAAAGCTTGGTTAGTAGCAAAAGGTTGTTCCTAGGTAGAGGAAATTAACTTTGGTGAATTTTTTTCTCATGTTTCCAATTTAAATTCTGTTAGATTTCTTTTATCTGTTGTTGATGCTTCTGATTTTGAGGTAGAACAAATGGATGTGAAAAAATCATACACGGGGCTCTGGAAGAGGAAATCTACATGAAGCAACTAGAAGAATTTGTAGTGAAGTGAAAGAAAGAGTTGGTTTGTAAGCTAAAGAAGTCCCTATATTGTTTGAAGAAATCACCTAGGATGTGGTACCAAAAGTTTGACACATAGATCCTTGGAATAGGATTTGTAATAAGTAGGGATGGTCACTGTGTATATTCTAAGTAGGATGGTAATCACTTCATTTATGTAGTTTTATATGTATATGACATGTTCCTGGTAGGAAATAACATGGGTGTTATCAAGGAGGTGAAATCACATATATCCTCCACATTTGACATGAGGGATATTGGTGTTGCTAACTTCATTATGGGAATGGAGATTAAAAGAGATCGTATAAAAATTAAACTCTAGTTGAATCAAATAAAATATGTTGAGACAATATTGCATAGGTTTAATATGCAGGAAAGCAAATCGATCAAGGTTCCTATTCTTGTCGATGTAAAGTTATCTGTAGATCAATGTCCCAACACACAAGAAGAGGAAGAGGAAATGTCCCATGTTCCATATGCTAGTGTATTTGGTGGTTTAATGTATGCAATGCTCTGTACTAGACCAGACATTACACATGCAATGGGAGTTTTGAGCAGGTATATTTTAAAACCAGGGAAGGAACATTGGACAACAATAAAAAAGGTTTTCAGGTATTTGCATGACACTTCTAGTTATGGATTGTGCTACCAAGGAATACTAGGATTAGATACAATGTTGGACATAAATGGGTTTGTTGATGCATATTGGGATGGAGATGTAGATCGCAGAAGATCTACAAGTGGGTATGTGTTTAACCTATTTGGAGGAGAAATCAGTTGGATGGGAAAAAGACAAGATATAATGTCACTCTCAAGTATGGAAGTTGAATACATGGTAGCCACTCATGGAAACAATGAAGCATTATGGTTACATAGATTGTGTTCAAGTATTCGGTTGGTACAACAAACAATAAGGTTAGATTGTGACAACCATAGTGCAATATTTCTGGCAAAGAACCCAACTTATCATTCAAACACAAAGCATAATTATGTTCAATATCACTTTATGAGATACATGGTTGAAGAAAAGAAGGTGTTGTTGGAGAAGGATGACACTTTGAAGAATGTTGCAGATTCATTGACAAAGTCTGTGAGCACCGATAAGTTATCATAGTGTAGAGAAACAATGGGAATTGTTTCCCTAGATTGTTGACTATGAAATCCAATGACCCCCTATATGCAAAGAAAACAACAAGTGGGATAATGTTGGGTATGTTTTATATTCTTTGCATGTGTGCGGGGGTGGTTTTTTCTATTTTAGCAGTTTTTTCGCTATTTTTAGTGATTTTGTAAATTAATCTTGGATTAAGAGATTGAGGTTTTTGTAGCTATGGAATACCTAAAATATTGTATATATTATATTATGAATGGTGAAATTAATACAATTAAGAGTTGAGGGGTGTGAAACTAAGGAAGGATGGTTTTCTCTTGGTTAAGGGTTTCCATCTTAAATCTTTGTGTACTATGTGTATGAGTCATTGATTAATTTATATTTTTCTTAAGAATCTGTATGCATTGCTTTACTTCACAAGTTTAAAATCTACATGAATCACTTCTTATACATTGTTGTTTTATTAAAGCAACATAATTTTAAGCTAGATTATCATGTACACATATTTTTGTAAAGGAGTGAAAATAACACACAATGAGCAACTATGCAAGAGAGGGTTGTTGTGTTATTAAAGTTTATTGTTGGGTGTATAATTACCAACCAATGCAACACAAACAAATAAATGATGTGTGTAATAAAACCATTTGTTATCCATGTGTCATTAAATTAGTATTTTATTGTTGATATAGACATTAGGAGAATAGGAGGTTGTCTGAATCATTAACCATCCACCATATGTTTTACCATAGTTAATGTAGGACAATAAATTATCTTTGGAACCACTTATTTGTCAAGAATGCATTCAAATAGAAACCACAAGTGCTCTTCCCAATACACTTATCATACATAGTATTTCAATACTTAAAAGAAAAACAACTTGGGTGTTCATTGTTAATTGATGAACATTAGAGAATTGAATGGAAAATGACACTATGCTAATCATTTAGAGAGAAAACAACAAAATTAAATCCATAGAAATGCACAAGAATACAACCATAATAAACAATAATTTTACCATGGAAACCCAATTTGGAAAAACCAACTTGGAATGGAAATGCTCAGTCTATTGTTATCATCCTTTTCAAAGAATTACTTAGTATCATGGCTCTCTATACCATTAACAATCTTCTTTATAGATAATTTGAAATCTCAAGGCCAAAATATACCAAAGGATACGCATCCTCCTTCTCCTATCCATGTTTAATTGACATATAATTTTCATAGAAAAAATTATAAGGTCAAGAGTCCCTCGTGCTTCATCTCTCGAAACAACATTGGCCCCTTTATTTGCTTTATTGTTTTATATTTCTTTTATTTTATTTCTTCATGGAGCTAGTGAGGTTCGATGGTTTAAGGTGCAATTAGGTGGTTGAGTGTGTGTCTTGTCACCTCCTGAATGATAACGGGACATGAACGAAGTAGTCTAAGTGATTCTCATAGGCTATAGTCATTAAAAAGGGGAATTGATTAATTATTTAATGTCCTATGGGGAAAAGTGCCTAACAAAAATAAAATTAGATAATTAAAATGGGAAAAAGGAAAAAATTGCCAAAAGTGACTTAGGAAGAATATGAAAAGTAACTTAAATTTATTAAAAGGTAAAAAGGGGTGCAAAAGGGTCACCAAAGAGTTAAAAAGAGGAAAAGAGGGTATTCTCTGCATTCATGACATATTCATTTGACATCAAGGAATTTGAGGAGAGCATTGAGCTTTGGAGACTCTTGGGACTAAAACCCTAGGAGAAAATTGCAGATTTTCTTCAGTGGTTTGAACATCCACCCTAGTGGATCATTTTTGGAAGAAATACTCAGTTTCTTAATTGGTATTAAAGCTAAGAATTTGTTGTTGGTTGAGTTATTTGCAGAGTGGCCAAGTTATCTCTTGGGGGGGGCGACTTCATCTTTTTTGTTGGGGGAGTTTTGATTGTAGGCAAGTTGAATGTCCTTAGAGATGAGTTTCCTCATTATGGGCAAGGTTTTTGCAGCTGGGGAGAATTGTATACATGATGGAATAAATTTGTGCCTGCTAGGGGTCAAGTTACACCTACAGGAGAGACCTTTCTCTTGTTAAGAGATTTATAACTCGTATGGGATGATTTATTTGCTTTTAGAGTCTGACTTTTAGTGTGGGAGACTATTGTACTAGTGCACATTAGGCTGTTGTTCATTTACCTATATATTTGATGTCTAAATATAACTCCTACAGGATTGTAATCTTTGCATCTAATATACATTAGGTTCTCTCGTATCTACTGTTGTAACTACTATTGGGTTTTCATTGTACTTATGTTTCCATAACTAGTTAATGCAACAAATATTTTGAGTCTTGTACTGGTGTTACTTGTAATTTATCAGCAGAATAATCAATAAAGAAGCTTTATTTTGAGAAGCTTTGTTGTCATTGGTTAGGATACTCCTGTAGTGTTATTTCTGTTACAAAATATTTCTTGGTATATTTTTATTTATCTCTTGTCATATATTTATGCATTGTTATCCCATCAATAGATCCCAATCAACAAACCATACACTAACAACAACAAACCTGGGGGTTTATATTGATCTTTGAGGGTGTCATCAAAGTGTTCGACGAAATCCATGTATCAGAAAACTAGTACAACAAAGGGATGATGGTTATAAATGGGGAGATTTAGTATGAAAGCAAACAATTTGATGAAATGTGTACACAACAAAACTGAGTAAAAATACAAAAAAAATAGCGGGGAATTTTACAGTGGTATCATAGCCCCCTTCCTGCCAGATTGGGAGGTGGGGGGTTCGTAGTTCATGAGGAGAGGAAATGATAGGTATATCACCTATAGGAGTAGAAGACAATGAGGGGAAGAATGTTTTTTTGATGAAGGAGAGGAGGAGATGGGTGAGAATCAACTCAGAGAAAAACATGGGATACCCATGGGGGACCCAAATGAGGATAGAGCCCTTCAAATCTTGGAGAAAATAAATAGTGGGAAGAAACAATTATCCCAACTCATGACTCAATTAATTTCATCTTAGAACCATGGCAACAACTCTGGTGCAAGGGTTTCAAATGTGAATAATGGAAACAATGGTTAGGGGAGACATCATGAGATCCCTACACCAAACCAAGAAAAGGTGCCTACATAGGTTGGACCAAAGAAAGATAGAAGAATAGTCCCTAGACAACTAATGCCTCAATTCTTGGAAAACCAACAGAAAGTGAACCAGGGGAAACCAATGTGTGGTGAGACTTTGCAGAATTATTATGCAGAGTATCAGGCCCTGGGGGAGGATTTTCAGGCTGATATGTCACTCCAAGATTTATGATCCATTAAATATAGGAATAGGTCGAAGGAACAAAGGGGCCAACAAAAAAAACACCTCTCATGGAAGTTGGAAAATTTTTCCATTCCCACATTTGATGTATATAGCAGGAGCACTGAATGATAATGGTACAAAAACTTGACACCTATTTTCAGTTGAACCCCATGACAGAAGTTGAGGTAATTAAATTTGATACCTTGCATCTTGATGGAGAGGCACATGAATGGTGGTATCATGGCTTAGTCACTCTGGGGCACTCTAATATCACTTCATATTTAAATTTCACTCAGAAGTTGATGGAGAGATTTGATAAAAAGGACCCAGAGTTGCATTTCATAGAATTAACATAACTCAAACAAGAAGGATCACCAGACGCTTACATCATAGAGTTTCAAAAGCTAGCGGTGACGGTGTCATACATATCTGAGCAAAGGCTTGTGATGTTGTTCATTGAGGGGCTGTTGGAGCCACTTTGTGGTTGGGTAAAGGCTTTCAATCATGAGACCTTGTAGGATCTTATTGTTAGGACAAGGGGCATGGAGGGTGCAGTCCCTAAAACCAATTTTTTTTCCAAACCCTTTATTCCACAAGAAATAAAGGACAAGAAGCCTCCTGGTAAGGAAGGTACGGGTAAGGAAACGTTGGATGAGGCAAGAAAGAATGAGCTAAGGAGAAATAACCTTTTTTTCCATTCCAGATATCCATGGGTTCCAATACACAGGTGTCATGGCAAGGGTCAAGCCCATTATATTGCGGTACATTTAGATTATGATGATGATGAGGAGGAGTAATAGGTTTCTCCATATCAGGGAAAATAGGAAAAGGAGGAGATAGAGGAGAAGCCTTGTGAGGATGATAAGGAGGTTTTTATAGCCACATTACCAGGCACTCCGAGATTCAACACCTTTATATTTAGAGGTGTCATAAGGGGACAAGGAGTCACTGCCTTCATTGATAATGGGGAAACCCACAATTTTATCGATGGAGCTTGGGTGGATTGGAGACAGGTAGCTACAAAGGACTTTGAGGGTTTCAAAGTTGTTGTGGAAGACGTATTTAATGTATTGCACAAAGAAAATTTCTATATTGGCATTAACAATTGGTAACTACACCTTGATAGCATATTTTTATTTGGTATATGTGGTAGATTCATATGCAGTGTTGGTAGTTCAGTGGCTTCAGACATTGGGGGACATTATCAAAAACTACAAACAAATGACCATGAAGTTCTTTGCGCCAGGAGGGAAACATGTTTTTCTACGAGTTATGGTGAATAATGCTCCTACAATGGTATCAAACAAAAGGATGGAATCCATATTTAGACATGAAGATGTAGCATATGCAACACAGTGCTTTATTACATCCCATACAGATGATGAGGGTAGAAGGCACTATCATGTAGATATTCAATATTTATTGAGAAAACATGACAAGTATTTGGGCAGATACCTCCAGGGATACCTCCTGACAGAGGTTTTGAGTACACCATAGAACTTGAGGAGGGGGGAAAACCAATGATCAAAACCCCATACAAGCATCCCAAGAAGTTCAAAGATGAGATAGAGAAAGCAATCAAGGAGTTGCTTGACATGGGGCACATAAGACTCAGTTCCAGTCCTTTTGCTTCTTCGGTGGTATTGGTTAAGAATAAGGAAGGGGACATGGGGCACATAAGACTCAGTTCCAGTCCTTTTGCTTCTTCGGTGGTATTGGTTAAGAATAAGGAAGGGGAAATGTGGATGGGTATTGATTACCAGGCCTTGAATAAAAAGACAATAAAAGGTAGCTACCCTATACCCAGGATCGATGAGCTGCATGGAGCAGTGTATTTTTAGAAGATTGATCTTCGATCCAGACATCATTAGATCAGAGTCCGTGAGGAGGACATTTATAAAAATTCCTTTAGGTTCCATTATGGGCACCATGGGTTCTTGGTCATTCCTTTCAGATTGACCAACACACCTGCTACTTTTCAGTCATGCATGAATCATATATCAGGAAGTAGTTGTGAAAGTTTCTATTGGTATTTTTCGATGATCTCCTGATATATAGTAGGACTTGGGAGGAGCACTTGGCACACTTGGAGGATATTGTGAGCATTATGGAGGAGCAACCATTATATTCCAAGGAATATAAGTGAAAATTTGGTATGACAAATATTCTCTACCTAGGGCATGTGGTCAGCTCACAGGGAGTGCAGGTTCACATAGAGAAGATACATTCTATTCTAGATTGTCCACCACCCAAGAACATCACACACTTGCGATGGTTCCTTTGTATTTGTTGTTACTACAGGTGTTTTTTTGTCAGGATTCTCTTTTTTGATCGCCTCTCTTACAAAACTCATGAAGAAAGGGTATTTTTGTTAGAGAGAAGAGGCCTAGAATACCTTTGATAAAATGAAGGAAGTGATGATTTCTTACCCCATTTTGGCACTTCCTGACTTTACTCGGCCCTTTGTGTTAGAGTGTGATGCATCTAGTGTGGGCATGGGAGAGGTTTTGATGAAGCAGAAGCATCTTATTGCATATGAGAGTAGGAATATCTCTACCACAGAGAGACTTTATCCCATCTATGACAAGGAAATGCTATCCATTATGCATGCATTGGAGAAATTGAGACAATACCTGGTAGGTGGGAGGTTTGTGGTTAAGACTGATCACAACAATGTGAGGCATTTATTGGGGAAAAATGATATTAACAAAAGGAAATAGAAATGGGTTAGTAAAATACAGGCATATGACTTCGATATTGAGTACGTCAAAGGAGATAAGAATGAAACCAATGATGCTCTATTTAGAATACCAGAGATGTGCTCGTTATCAGAGATATCTATGGATCAGAAATACGAGCTCTTGGTGGAGTATTCCAAGAGGAAATTTTCTTGCGAGGTGTTGTATAGCAGTGTGCAGGATGACAAGTACAAGGTGGTAGATGATATCATCTACTACAAAGACCACATATACTTAGTTCCAAAGTCCAAATTAAAGGAGAAAATTATGAAATCCATGCATGAAACACCTTTAGCCAAGAATACAGGATATTTCAAAACATACATGTAGATTAGAGAGAGGTTCTTGTGGAAGGGCCTCAAAGATGATGTATTGAGACATGTGTAGGAGTGTGTGACTTTTCACTACAACAAATCAGATCAAACCCACCCTACAAGATTACTTTTGCCACTTCCCATTCCAGAGCATAAATGGTAGAGCATATCCATGGAATTTATCACAGGGTTGGCGAAGACATAGTGTAGAGATTGCATTTATGTGGTGGTAGATAGAATGACCACGTTTACGCATTTCTTTTACCCTCAGAGTACAAGACAACACATGTAGCATATTTATTCTTCAGGGAGATATTCAGGCTTCATGGGTTGCCAAAAAACATTGTTAGTGACAGGGACAATTGATTTCTGAGTGCTTTTTGGTAAGATTTGTTTAGGATAGTAGGCACAGAGTTGACTACCAGTATGAGTTACCACCCACAGACAGATGTCCAAATAGAGATAGTGAACAAATGGCTAGAGGGGTATTTTCATAACTACGTTACCAGACAACAGAAGGCATGGGTTAAGTGGTTACACTTGGGTGAGCATTGTTATAACACAATTTATCATTTGTCCATTAGGATGTCACCATTTAGAGAATTATATGGATATGATGCTCCAAATTTTGTAGACTTGGTGTTTGGGCATAATAGGGCTCCTAAGGCCAAAGTTTGGATTCAGGGGAGCCAAGATATTCTTAAGAATCTTAAGGATAACCTTCAGATGAACCAAAACCAACATAATATATATGGATATAGGCATAGGGTCGAGCACACCTTTGAGGTAGGGGACTTGGTGTTTCTTAGGTTGAAACCATATAGAAAGTCTTCTATGAAGAAGAGTGGTGCATAGAAACTTAAGCCATGATTTTACAAGCCTTACAGGGTGATCCAGGGGATCAAATTTTGCTCAAAATTCAAAGTGCTCAGAATTGCTTCAAATCAAACGGGAGCGTAGTCCTCCTTGTCATGAACCCAACGCAACTCGTTTGGGTTCAAACAGACGTCGAATGAGAGAGATATCGCATTCTGTTCAAAACGACAAACAGGCAAAAACAATGTGTTGACTATACAGTCCATACAGATGCTAACGTGGCAGACCGTATGACACATGGCAGAGATGTACAACATGTTGTAGGGCCGTATGACATGTGGAAGGTGTTGGTTGGCAGGATTGTGGATGAGTTGGCATATGACACATGTCATTGGTGGCGAATGAAATGCTGACACATGGCCTAATCAATGGCCGCCACGTGTCACCCTGGCATTGTTTTAAGATTTATGTTGTTGCTCAAATTCGACCCCGCAACCTCTAGGCAGGGGAAAGGCTTTGGGAATGGCCTCCCAACCGACGCACCACCCACATGGTTCTTAACATATAACCTTTTAAAAATTATTTAAGTTTGAATAGATTTGAAATGGGCACGGTCTGGGTCGGGGCTTAGCCCCAGCCCCCGGTCATATGTGTATGTGTATAGAACCACTGACGCGTGCCTCTAACCATTTACCATATGTTTAAACATAGCCCTTTATATATGTGCATGCAGCCATATGGTGCTTCACATGCCCACGGGCCTTGGCAGTTAGGGCTAGTGCGTAACCATCCTACAGTTCGCATCGTCTGTACGGTTACACCTGGTGCTGAGTTTTAACACATAAATGTGCATGGGGTCTAGGTTGAGGAGGAAGAGGTGCATTTTGGTGATCCAGAGACAACAAGTTTGAAGGGGAACTTCTAGGAAGCCTATCTTCTTCAATTTTTTGCCAAACGAGGTACCGAAAAAGCCCAGCTAGGAGTTTTTGGACGTTCTGAAGCCATTGGAGCCATCTATTTGTCATTTTGAGAATTGTAAAACACACATTTTAGCACTTTTATAAAATAATACAAAAGATCCATTGGAAGTTGGACTAGGAGATGTAGCCCAAGAGAGGGGTGAACTCCTTTATCATTTGCTGTGTTATGTGTTTTTTGTTCACTGTTATTTGTTGTTGTTTATATGTATCTTTAATGTGTAACTTCTATAAAAGTTGTGTTTGCAAAATTGATCCATTTTCATTTGAACACGTGAATTAAAACTTGCAAATATTTTCAAGAATACAAGTCTTCNCAGAAGATGAAGATCTCAGAAAGGCTTTCATGGAAATGAGAGAAATGATGAAACTCTTGATGGAAGAAAGGAATACAAGGTTGCAAGGTGAAGGCTCCAACACTTCAAAGCACAAGGGAGACAGTGGTGATAAAACTCCAAATGGAAATGGAGGGAATGGTGCTTCTCCACCACCCTCACCATCTTCTTCTTCTTCTTCTTCTACTAGTTCAAGACCTCTTCCAAATTCTCCAAAAGGACATGGTAAAACTCCTTCATAAATTACTTTGTTAAAGCTTGATATTAAATTCGAATTGCCAATGTACAATGGAGAGATAAATGCTGAGAAATTAGATAATTGGATTCGTCAGATTGAGGTGTATTGTAGGATAC